>OVBW01000345.1:2667-24899 GCA_900406355.1 Erysimum pusillum | reverse complement strand
AATCCCTTTAAAAGATTGCCCCACCTTTATGGAAGTGAGACAATGAAACAGTATAAGGGCACAGCATTTGGTGAGTTGGGTCCACATCCTTTTGCGGTTGCTGATTCTGCATACAGGTAACTCTTTTGTTGCGTTAATTAGCTTGTATCATTGTTGCACTACCAATTGTTTTTGTGCTTTACGATCACCAAAAAATATAACATTTAGGAAAATGATTAACGAGGGAGTGAGCCAGGCGATCTTGGTGAGTGGGGAAAGCGGTGCCGGGAAGACGGAGAGCACAAAGATGCTCATGCGGTATCTTGCCTACATGGGGGGAAGAGCTGAGAGTGAAGGACGATCTGTGGAGCAACAAGTTTTGGAAGTAATTAATTTTCTAAAATACAAGGCTACATTCTTGCAAAAGATAGACTTTCTAGTAATGTCTTGTATTACTTTCCTGTTTTGCAGTCGAATCCAGTTTTAGAAGCTTTTGGCAATGCAAAAACCGTTAGAAACAATAATTCAAGGTGGAGGAGGAGGAGTCTCGCGTTTGTTGATTTGTCCATTTTGTGTTTTTCCTTGAACCCAGTTTAAGATACTTAGGCAAGTTCCATTTTGCAGTCGTTTTGGTAAATTTGTGGAGATTCAGTTCGATCATACAGGAAGAATCTCGGGAGCTGCTATCAGGACATATTTGCTAGAGAGGTCGCGGGTTTGTCAAGTTTCTGACCCTGAAAGAAACTATCATTGCTTTTACATGCTTTGTGCTGCACCAGAACAGGTAAGCCCTGATCTCTTTAAAGGCAGTGTTAGCTCAAAATCTTGGAGATCCTGTATGTCCCATGCTTGACCTTACATAAGCAGTGTTTGTCATGAGGTTTCAGCAAACTGAGAGGTACAAGTTAGGGAAACCAAGCACATTTCGCTATCTAAATCAGTCTAATTGTTATGCGTTGGATGGGCTTGATGATTCCAAGGAATACCTAGCTACAAGGAAAGCTATGGACGTTGTTGGGATCGATTCTGAAGAGCAGGTACTTTCTTTTAGTTGTTTATGTACATGCCAAGTAATGGGAAACAACTCTTCTTACATTCTACTACTGTAGGATGCAATCTTCCGAGTTGTAGCTGCAATCCTTCATCTAGGGAACATCGAGTTTGCAAAGGGTGAAGACTCAGAAGCTTCAGAACCTAAGGACGAAAAATCACGGTTCCATCTAAAAGTGGCAGCAGAACTTTTCATGTAAATGCTTCACTACTCTGTGTTTTCTCAGATAAACTGTTTTATGGTCAGCCAGAATTAGAGCATCAACTTTCTCTTTGTTGCAGGTGTGACGAGAAAGCTTTGGAAGATTCCTTGTGCAAAAGGGTCATGGTGACTCGTGATGAAAGCATTACAAAGTCGCTTGACCCAGATAGTGCAGCTCTAGGCAGAGATGCACTAGCCAAAATTGTCTATTCTAAATTGTTTGATTGGTAAGTTAACGATAATTAAATAGATAATTTCTTAAGGCTTTGTTATATTTTTGGGATTCTATGCAAAAGGTTTCAATTTTCTTGCNTCTAAAAGTGGCAGCAGAACTTTTCATGTAAATGCTTCACTACTCTGTGTTTTCTCAGATAAACTGTATTATGGTCAGCCAGAACTAGAGCATCGACTTTCTCTTTGTTGCAGGTGTGACGAGAAAGCTTTGGAAGATTCCTTGTGCAAAAGGGTCATGGTGACTCGTGATGAAAGCATTACAAAGTCGCTTGACCCAGATAGTGCAGCTCTAGGCAGAGATGCACTAGCCAAAATTGTCTATTCTAAATTGTTTGATTGGTAAGTTAACGATAATTAATTAAATAATTTCTTAAGGCTTTGTTATATTTTTTGGGATTCTATGCAAAAGGTTTCAATTTTCTTGCTTACAGGCTCGTGACCAAGATCAATAATTCCATCGGCCAAGACCCAAATTCAAAACACATTATTGGAGTTCTGGATATTTATGGATTTGAGAGTTTTAAGACAAACAGGTGCTTAACCGGTATGCTTTTGTTTTCACTGATAATGTTAAATCTCTGAAAGTGTGATAGTTGAATTCTTAGACTTTTTTCCTACATTTATGCTCTCTGATTTAGCTTCTTTAAATATGAGCTGATGGTTTGCTATCGAGTTTCTTATATTTCAGTTGCTTAGCTAAGAGCTTTCTTGTGAACAATATGGTTATTATATTTATTGGCCGTTCCTTGCAGTTCTGTGGTTTAACTGTTTGATTATAATTGTTTTGTTAATTCCAACATAGTCTTCTCAATATCACGGGTGATTTGCAGTTTTGAACAGTTTTGTATAAATTTGACAAACGAGAAGCTGCAACAACATTTCAACCAGGTTGGACACTGATACTAGATTGCTCTGTTTTCCGGCTGACCCATATTCATACATAACTTCCTCTTCTCTACAGCATGTGTTCAAGATGGAGCAAGAAGAATATACTAAAGAAGAGATTGACTGGAGNGACAAACAGGTGCTTAACCGGTATGCTTTTGTTTTCACTGATAATGTTAAATATTTGAAAGTGTGATAGTTGAATCTTTACACTTTTTCCTACATTTATGCTCTCTGATTTAGCTTCTTTAAAATGAGCTTGGTTTGCTATCGAGTTTCTTATATTTCAGTTGCTTAGCTAAGAGCTTTCTTGTGATTTGGAACAATATGGTTATTATATTTATTGGCCGTTCCTTGCAGTTCTGTGGTTTGACTGTTTGATTATAATTGTTTTGTTAATTCCAACATAGTCTTCTCATTTTCACGGGTGATTTGCAGTTTTGAACAGTTTTGTATAAATTTGACAAACGAGAAGCTGCAACAACATTTCAACCAGGTTGGACACTGATACTAGATTGCTCTGTTTTCCGGCTGACCCATATTCATACATAACTTCCTCTTCTCTACAGCATGTGTTCAAGATGGAGCAAGAAGAATATACTAAAGAAGAGATTGACTGGAGTTACATAGAGTTCATTGACAATCAGGATGTACTTGATCTTATTGAAAAGGTTAGTAGCACATAATGTGCAATGTTGGAACTTATGTTCATTACACCTAGTTTTAGTATATGGGGTTTGAGTATCTGATGTGTAGTTTTGTCATACCAGAAACCTGGTGGTATCATTGCCCTTCTAGACGAGGCTTGGTAATGTTAAAAGGTCATGTTTGTTCGTTGCTTCCTTCTTTTGTTTTCATANGTTACATAGAGTTCATTGACAATCAGGATGTACTTGATCTTATTGAAAAGGTCAGTAGCACATAATGTGCAATGTTGGAACTTATGTTCATTACACCTAGTTTTAGTATGTGGGGTTTGAGTATCTGATGTGTAGTTTTGTCATGCCAGAAACCTGGTGGTATCATTGCCCTTCTAGACGAGGCTTGGTAATGTTAAAAGGTCATGTTTGTTCGTTGCTTCTTTCTTTTGTTTTCATAAAAAAATGATTGGGATTTTGTTTGCTTCCACAGCATGTTTCCAAGATCAACACATGATACATTCGCTCAAAAGCTGTACCAGACTTTTAAAGACCACAAGCGTTTTGGCAAGCCAAAATTGGCTCAAACAGACTTTACAATTTGCCACTATGCTGGTGATGTTAGTGATCTTCATAACCCGAACCGCTTGCTTATATGCTTGTCTTGATGTAATGGCAAAATTACCTTGGTCCAATGACTGTGTTTTTGTTTATTTCCAGGTCACTTATCAGACAGAGCTGTTTTTGGACAAGAACAAAGATTATGTCGTTGGAGAACATCAAGCTCTCCTGAGTTCTTCAGATTGTTCTTTTGTCTCATCGTTGTTTCCACCATTGCCAGAGGAATCTTCCAAAACATCGAAGTTCTCATCGATAGGTTCTCAGTTTAAGGTCTGAAGTAATGTTAAGTTACAATTGATTTTGCTTATAATATCTACTTTGATCCTCACTATGTACTAAAATACAGCAACAACTGCAATCTTTGCTCGAGAGTTT
This sequence comes from Erysimum pusillum, assembly GCA_900406355.1. Taxonomy (NCBI): domain Eukaryota; kingdom Viridiplantae; phylum Streptophyta; class Magnoliopsida; order Brassicales; family Brassicaceae; genus Erysimum; species Erysimum pusillum. The sequence goes on along the minus strand of OVBW01000345.1, from coordinate 20,915 downwards.
GAGCACCACGGAGCCACACTACATTCGATGTGTTAAACCAAATAATCTTCTTAAGCCAGAAATCTTTGAGAACACTAACATATTGCATCAACTGAGGTGTGGGGTAAGCTTTTAATGTTTCAGAGAACAATGTGCATTGAATTTTGCAACTATATTAATTATTATGCTTTCTTATGATGTTGTGGAACTTCCTGTACCTGATCTCAGGGAGTCATGGAAGCCATTAGGATTAGTTGCGCTGGATATCCAACTAGAAAGCCTTTCAATGAATTTTTGACCCGGTTCAGAATTTTAGCCCCAGAGACTACCAAGAGAAGGTAGCTTAACAAACATTTAATTCCTGTAATTAGTCTTACGTTTTATCATATTATCTTAGTTTTGTTCTAATAGGACTTAAGGTATTAGCATCTTAACCACTCTTTTGGTTCTGGGTTTTATGTTAATAGCTATGACGAAGTTGACGCTTGCAAAAAGCTACTAGCAAAAGTGGACCTCAAAGGTTTTCAGGTGCAGTTTCATGCATAGTCTTATCTCGCGCTTTATAGTATTTTGCTTGTACAGCAATTACTAAAACACAGATAAATGTACACTGGAACTTCCACCTTTGAATATGTTACTTAGTCAACACTGCAGAATATTTTATTCTATCGAATGATATATGATAATCCTTACTAACAATTTTCTTGCATCATAGATCGGGAAGACAAAGGTGTTTCTTAGGGCAGGTCAAATGGCAGAACTGGATGCTCATCGCGCTGAAGTTCTTGGTCATTCAGCACGGATTATACAGAGGAAAGTCCTTACTTATCAATCTCGCAAGAAGTTTCTGTTGTTGCAGGCCGCTTCAACAGAAATTCAAGCCTTGTGTAGAGGTAATACATGTTGTATACGTTTGTTGGTACAAATATTGTGTTGGCTTAAAAAAATGTTATCAGGCTGTCTTATTCCCTCGTCAAACTGAATTTAGGACAAGTTGCACGTCTTTGGTTTGAGACCATGCGAAGAGAAGCTGCTTCTCTGAGAATTCAGAAGCAAGCACGGACTTATATTTGCCAGAAATCCTATAAGAGCCTGTGCTCGTCTGCTTGTTCAGTTCAGACAGGGATGCGAGCAAAAGCTGCTCGAGTTGAACTTCAGTTTAGGAAGAAGAGAAGAGCAGCAATCATTATTCAAGCAAGTTTAAGCTCACATATTTTGTTTCTCCTTTTGCCTATCTTATACCTATCGCATACATCTACTTGTTTGAGTACTGATGACATGCAACTGACTGGTTATACAGAGTCAAATCAGAAGATGTTTGTGTCATCAGCATTATGTGAGATTGAAGAAAGCAGCGATTACTACTCAATGTGGCTGGAGAGTGAGAGTTGCACGACGAGAATTGCGAAATCTAAAAATGGTAACCCTCGTTTACTTACATATAAAGTTCTTTGTTTCACTAAATCTGTTCTTTACAAAATCTGACCTTCCATGAGAAATACAGATCGGCTCCCAAAGATATATCAAGTAGTTGAAAACTCATGTCTCATTTTTTGTACTTAAGTTTGCTATAACTATCTTCGTTTATTATAAGGTCTTCTGTGGAGAACTTAAAAAGAAAATATCTCCAGTGTCAAGTGATGTAGTCAACATTCCATTACCAGTTCACTAGATAATATATAAGCAGAGATTTTCTTATATTTCTTGATTTCTTTAGGCTGCTAAAGAAACAGGAGCACTTCAAGATGCTAAGACTAAGCTGGAAAATCAAGTGGAAGAACTCACTTCAAGCTTAGAGCTTGAGAAACAGATGAGGGTACACATCATTTCATCAATGATATCATGCTGGACAATACATTTTATTTTCTGACAAAAAAAAAAAACAAAATCTGCAACATGTTGAAAACTGGATCACTTTGTTGGTTCTGTATGAGGCATCTGATCAGTGTACTGGTGCAGATTGAGATCGAGGAAGCCAAATCTCAAGAAATCGAAGCATTACAGTCAGCTTTAACAGATATAAAACTTCAGCTCAGGGAAACTCAGGAAACCAAAAGTGAGGAGATCTCAGACTTGAAGTCCGCTTTACAAGACATGCAACATGAGATTGAAGAACTCTCTAAAGGACTTGAGATGAGTAACGATCTTGCTGCTGAGAACGAACAGCTTAAGGTTAGTTCATAAAACTTCTATGTCTGAACTTTTTATTCATCGGTATTCAGTGTCTCTGTTGAAGATATGTTCAAGATTTTTATAAGTATTATCGTTGTTGTTTGTCGTACTTTCATTAAAAGGAGTTGGTGAGTTCATTGCAAAATAAAGTTGATGAATCCGAGATAAAATATGAAGAAATAAGTAAGCTAAGTGAAGAGCGGATAAATCAAGAAGTTCCTGTTATTGATCAGTCTGCACTCATCAAACTTGAAGCTGAAAATGAACAGCTGAAGGTTGGATTTCTATATACTGATTTTGATACACGATTTGAGTTTCATAACAGATTTTTATTTTTCCTCTTGATAATGTATATCTCATCAAGTATAAAATTTCTTAGGCGTTGGTAAGTTCCTTGGAGAAGAAAATTGATGCATTAGACAGAAAACATGACGAAACAAGCTCAAATATCACAGAGCAGTTGAAGGAGAACGTTTCATCTGATTACGAGATTGTGAGCAATCTTGCGGCTGAGAATGAGCGGCTCAAGGTAACCTTTCTACAGATGTAGCTCGACCAAAAGAAACCAAATGGATCAAACATACTCAACTAAGTGTTTTCAGTTTATTAGTCCCATTAATCTGATGAATGAAACTACTTCGTAGGCACTAGTAGATTCGTTAGAGAATAAAATCAATGAAAGCGATGGGAACAATTCTATAGATGAACAAAAGGAGGGGAAACGCAGACTGAAAGAAGAGAGTTTGACAGAGGATGCTTCAATTGATGATGAGAGGGTCAAAAAACTTGCTGATGAAAACAAAGACCTGAATGTAAGTTTTCCACTGCCAGATATAGCCTTTCTCTGTTAATTGTGTGGATTTTGTCTCCATCTCTAACTTGATTCCGATAAATTTTCAACAGGATCTGGTAAGTTCATTGGAAAAGAAAATAGATGAAACAGAAAAGAAGTACGAGGAAGCAAATAGACTTTGTGAAGAGAGGCTGAAACAAGCTTTAGACGCAGAGACAAAACTAATTGAGTTGAAGACATCGATGCAAAGGTTTGATGATTTGCGTTCTTTCTTCTCCAAAATGTCCATTTTTGTATCTTTTCTCTGAAATATATATGCACTCGCATTAGTTAGTACATATGAAATACTTGATTATTTTTCTCTTCAGGCTTGAGGAAAAGGTCTCTGATATGGAAACAGAAGAACAAATTCGCCGGCAGCAAGCCCTGGCTACTTCTGCTTCCCGGAAAATGTCTCCGCAGGTGTCATTTACAGGACCACCGGTAAATATACAATTTCTCATACTTCCGTGTAGAATATTTTGAAGAAAAGATTTGACTTCTTCCCTTTACCTTGTGCAGCCTTTGGAGAATGGACATCATGTAAGTGATGAACTAGATAAATTGTTCTGTGATATACTTAAATCTTGTACATTTAAGTCTTTATAGATAGAATTTCTTTAACGGATTTTTTGCATTCTTACAGGAACCAGTTGCTCCTATACCGAAAAGAAGGTTTGGGACAGAATCTTTTAGACGATCTCGAATTGAACGACAACCCCATGTATGTGCCTAACGAAAACATTAGCCCTAATAATACTTTCATACTTCTTTTCACTGGTTAGTTGGTTGTCAAATTTTTATGCTGCAGGAATTTGTTGATGTTCTTCTCAAATGTGTATCCAAAAACGTCGGTTTCAGTCATGGAAAGCCTGTTGCAGCTCTTACAATATATAAATGTCTTATACGCTGGAAAATATTCGAAGCTGAAAAAACAAGTATCTTTGATCGAATTGTTCCTGTTTTTGGTTCTGCAATAGAGGTAACTGAGAAGTTACGAATTACTAGTTTTGTATTACCTATGGTCAGTAGTCAGAGGTCAATGGATATGCAGCCTGACAAAATCCTCTGCTTATTTATATGCAGAATCAGGAAGACGACAATCATTTGGCTTATTGGCTAACAAACACATCAACACTCTTATTCTTGCTTCAAAGAAGCCTGAGACAGAGCTCTACTGGCTCAAGTCCAACAAAACCTCCTCAGCCAACCTCATTTTTTGGAAGGATGACACAGGTAACAAGGAAATTGGAAACAAATTCTTGTCTTGATGGCTATGCAGCTTGATTCTTGAAGCTCTTATCGTTGTTCCTGAATCTTCCATATCACTCAAAACTTATGTATCGAGGATGACTATAAATGTGATTGTTTTTAGGGCTTTCGTTCAACCTCTTCCCCGAATCTTTCAACTGATGTGGTGCAGCAAGTAGATGCTAGATATCCTGCTTTACTTTTCAAACAGCAGCTTACAGCCTATGTTGAAACAATGTATGGAATAATCCGAGAGAATGTTAAGAGAGAAGTATCGTCACTTCTTTCTTCCTGCATTCAGGAGGTATACCGTTTGGTCACCCGCCCAATAAACTAATCTTTTGAGAATCTATTAGCTTCAAAGATAGGATCATTTCATTTAATGATTCTCTTCTAATATTCAGAGTCTGAAGGATTCATCATATGATTCCTCTGTTCTGAATTCACCATCAAAGTCATCTGAAGAGAATTCACCGACTAAGCCATCTGAAGAGAATCTCCCGGCTAAGTCACCTGAAGAGAATCTCCCCGCTAAGTCAGCTGAAGAGAATTCACCAAAGAAGTCATCTGAAGATAAGTCACCAAAAAAGTTATCTGAGGAGAATTCACAGAAGGAGTCATCTGAAGAGGATTCAGCGGCTAAAGAGGGGAAAGAAGAGAAGTCGTCTGAAGAGAATTCACCAGCAAGCTCTTGGCAAAGCCTTATTGGGTATTTGAATTACAATCTCATCACATGGAAGAAAAATTACGTAAGGATATTTCCATATGTAAGGTTCACATTACTGCTTAATTTTGCCTACTAATTACGCGTTCTCTTTCAGGTTCCTCTATTTCTTTTTCAGAAGATCTTCAGCCAAACTTTCCAATACATCAATGTTCAACTCTTCAACAGGTAAATTATTTCTAAACCCTTCATCAACTTTCACTTAGATAACTCAGTACTTTCATACAGTCCACGCATTAAATTAGAGCTGTTATCTGAACTATGCAGTCTTCTCCTCGAACGAGAATACTGCACATTCAACATGGGCAAAGAAGTGAAGGCAGGGTTAGACAAACTAGAGTCATGGTGCAACCAAGCGACTGAAGAGGTAAAAAGTTTTCTGAGAAACTTGTAGAAACCAAACATTTTTAGGCATGATTTCACTTGCTACTCTTGAATGCAGTTTGTAGGAACTTCTTGGGATGAACTGAAACACACAAGACAAGCCGTAGTGCTCCTGGTTTGTCTTTTGCTCTTGACAGTATACCACTCTCCCTCTTCTTTCTGGTTCCTGAAGTTTATGGGCTTTTTCTTTCAGGTTTCAGAACCGAAGTCCACAATTACATACGATGATCTTACAACTAACCTTTGCTCGGTAAGTCTCTGCTTCTCTGATGTCATGATTCCATTAAAGAGTAGAAGAAAAATTAGACACTACAAATGACAGTTTCAGAATCAAATGTGCAAAGATTATATTAAGAGTGAGGAATGCATAGAGGACTTTAGTATAGAACTTAAATCCTTCGTAGCCTTCCGTTATCTCTAGAAGGATTAACTAACCTTCCTCCAATCTTTCTCTGTCTTTCAGGTTCTTAGTACCGAGCAATTGTATAGAATATGTACTCTCTGCAAGGACAAAGACGACGGCAATCATAACGTATCACCAGAGGTGCATTGCTTTGAGCTCAGAAACCAAAAAAACAAAGAAAACAATCTCTGCTAATTATTCTATTTCGGTCTTCACAATGCAGGTGATTTCCAACTTAAAACTTCAAATGACAGATGAAGATAAAGATAGCCGTTCCTTCTTGCTAGATGACGATTCCAGGTACTAACTAATTAAAATCATTCACAAATCTTCCCAATTTTTGTAATTCAGACATCTTGATCACAAGCTCCTATTTTCGTGTGAACACAACAGCATCCCTTTTGAAACGGATGAAATCTCGAACTGCATGCAAGAAAAGGACTTTGCAAATGTAAAGTCAGCTTCTGAGCTCGCTGATAACCCCAACTTCCACTTTCTTAAGGATTGATGAGAAACTGTTACAGCCTTCTTCCTCAGCCTTGGTATATTCATTCCTCTTTGGCTATGGCTTTAGCTTTGTAGAAATCTCCATATATAGCACTTTCTATTTGTACACCTCGCTCTCTTCTTTTCATCTTTCCAGGCTCTTTAGTCTTTACTTTGTAAGGCAAGAAACCCTAAGGCACTATGTAATACAAATTTTGATATAAATATTATGAAATTTATGAGACCGCCAAAAAAACGTCAGATTGGGATTCGGATTGCCACGTCACTCGGTCAGCAAAGAAATCAGAATTGTTAAAAAAAAAAAAAAAAAAAAAAGGGATTAATTACGAACAAGCCCGGTTACAAACAAACCGGTTTTGTCTTTGGTCAAAATTCACGCATATACAACATGAGATTGATACATGAACATCGATGTCAACTTCTTAGGTTAAACTTAAATGTGTGATATCGGAGAACTTTAAATAAAGAAACGGTGACAATGGACAACCACGTATAAACCCTTTTTAAAAACTACAATAGACAACTGCTAAAGCAAAAACAACAACAATAATAATAATAGTAATAATTGAGCCACATTATTATTATAATAGGTTTGGAACTTTAATAAAATAAGGGGTGAAAAGATAGATGATAAATTTTGAGGCAAAATGCAATGTACATCTGCAAGAATCTTGGGAGACGGCTTAAATTTACCCGTTTTCCTAAGCATTAAATTCCATGACAATTAAAGTTCTAACACCTTCTCTTTGCTATAATTAGCTACTACCATCCATGTTGTATATAAATAGTATTATAACTCGTAGTTATAATATAAATATACTAATTCTACTCATAGTCATACCATAAATACACAATACTAATAAAGAGAAAAACTCACTCTCATAATTTCTAGGTGGTATGAAGATTAACAAAAATGAGCCTACTAGTAAATTACTTTATAAGATATTCTAAAAAATGGGGGAGGGGGGGGAAGTTATATATTATTTTTCGTGATGAGCATATAGAACAATTTTCGTTAAAATTAAATTCATTCACTCTATAATTAATCGGCGCTACAGATTATTTAGTGCAAAATAAGAATGACAATAACATTCTCCTTCTTTCTCTAATACAACTCGTCGAGTTGACTAATTTTTAGCAGATCTCTATTATACACTTCTTTCGAATATGAATATAAGAAAAGATCATAAAAGAATATATATATTAGTAATTCATATCTTGGAATTTAAAAAGAACTCGTGACCAACATAAAATAACACAAAAGCCATCACTAAGAGAAGTACTATTCATCAATAAAAGAATACTTGAGCTCTTAAAAAATGATTATATATTCTTAAGTTCGGTCATCGTATTGTGATTATAATGTTACCGATTATTAATCACCTTGATTTGTTAGCTACCACATGCCGCTTATTATGTGTGACACGATACATGACGCTTAAAATCAAACCAAACTATTCTCCTTGATACATACATCAAAAGTCCTTTTTTCTCATAACATTAAGGGTTTGAATGGATGCTGCGGTCGGGGCGGACAAATCCATTTGCGGATTAAACCGCTCTTTAGTTACCATTCATAAATTATAATCCGCAGTTGTGGTTCAAGAAAAATAGAAGAAAACCGCTGCGGACTAACTGCGAACCGCTTTTACATAGAAATAAACGTGGTCCGCAGCGGTTTGATGTCCGCCCCAAAAATAGAGTGGTCTAATCCGCTTACGGTTTAGTCCGCTTTTCTCATGACCTCCATTCAAAGCCTAATATTCTAAATACAGATTATATTATAAATTAATCTGGATAAATTGATTGGGACTAAAATTTGTTTTGAGAAAACCAATGTAAAACTGATTTGACTTTTAACTAGAACATGTAGTTTAATAAAAAAATATATATATAGTTATATATATGTTGCCATCTGAATTTTAATATATATCATGCATGTTGACAAAAAAAGAAAATTTCTTGATTTTTCACATTAAATTATGCTAGATAATTAGGAAACTAAAACTTTGAGATTTTATTTTATTTTTGGTTTATATTCACCAATTTTTTGCAGTAATGGAACCAAAAACTAGATATGTGTCTACAAAAGATGAATAAAATCATCAAGAAAGGTTGGAAAAAAAATCATGAGAAAATACAGGTCATATGTAAGGGGTTGACCAGTAAAAAATAGTTCACCAAAGGTCAAGAAGACACCTGAGGCTGAGGCTGATGGTATCAAATAAATCAGGAAAACATGTGATCACATGGACTTCCCATCTTTCACTATCACAATCTTTTTTTTTAGGGAACCATTTGACTCCAATCATTTATTATATTTCCATACCCTTTTAGTTATTACAGTTATGGAGTTAGTTGCATCTCTATCTTCTTCTCTTCTTTTTTTCCCTTCTCTTTCTTCTATTTATATTTTAGTAGCTAGTCGATGTTGTGCCACATTTCTGTAAAAGAAAACCATTATATATCTTTCTTAAGATTCTTTTTCACATGAAATCCATTGTTTTTGAGATTTCTATCATGTGTAATCATTGATATGTCTAAAATGATAAAAATATTTCGGTTCTTTCACAATTTCATAAGAGTTATTACGTATGTTTCATACAAAAAAAAAAAAAAAAGTTATTATGTGCTTTCGAAGTTCTTCGCGTTAAAAATATATAATCCATTGTTGTGCTCTCAATGTCTTCTTTATTATATTGGAATAGTGTGATACATAATGACATAACTAAGAATGCAGTATAAAAATGTACTTGGCCTGGACTTATCCGCTAATGGTTAGGTTAAAGTTGGTTTGAATGATTTGATGTGATGCCTAATAGGCAAATACAAGTAGCACCGAGTCACGGACGTATAGTCTTGAGGATCAGTTTCGTATGTTTCTTTTTTAGTGATCAAACACGCAGTATAAAAAAACAGTTGAGAGAAAATAAATGTTGGAATATTTTCATGTTACCACCATATTCAACTATATAAATTTTACAGAAAAAAAGTAATAAACAAAATATAGGACGGCATGAAATTAGCTAGGCCTTTTTGGTAAATTTAAAACTGTAACATGGGATTTTGGGTTTCTAATCACTTATATGTTGTTTAAAAAAATAAATCACATGATTAAGCAGCTGACTCTATCGATCGAATCTGATTAATAAAAATAAAAAGAATGTGTTTATAATAAATAAGCAAACAAATATTTCGTCGGCATTTCAACTTTAGCAATAATTTGTCCTCCTCTCTCGTAATATATAGTTTTACAATGTTTAATGGCTCATTTTTTTGCTTTGCGAGATTCTCTGGCAATAATTACACTTATTGGACCAAAAGAGTTGTTATTTAGTAAACTATAATATAAATAGTATTCTTTTTGTCACACCAAATAATTTTCAGATGTTAGAAATGATTGGCATTACAAATATACCCACCAAAAGATTTGACCAAAATTTGGCTGATAGTGTCGCATTTGATGATTATGTTATATATCAGTTTATTTTATTTAGTCCACTTAGGGTCTTCATTTATGGGAAGCAAATATAGGTTGGTTTTGCTAATGGTCAAATGAGAGATCACAAAGTCAAATGAATTTTTTTTAAAAGACAGTTTTTTTTTATCAGCACAAAGGAGTATATAACTATATATATTATTCCATTTCCATGTTTCCATGTGATGATGATATACACAAGCTCTGCTTCCCAATTGTATTCGCCATAGATATTTTCTCACTATTATTTTTATTCCGAGAAAAATTCACAAACAAAATCCAATATTCTCTCCCTCGAGAAGATTTTATTGTCCTCAAATAAACTATTTGTAATTGAAAAGTTATTTAATGGATTTAAATTTTATACTAATCCATAATTTTCCCATTATATATTAAAACTAATACTCCGTGGTTAACCGTTTAACTTTCTATTAAAATTAAAAGATACTGTACTAGACAATTGAACAAGAAAGAACAATTAATTAACTTATGAAGATCTAAAAATAAAAAAGGTAGTAGATATATACGAAAGAGGAAGAGTGGTGCGGAAGCTATTGGTATGCATATAGTATCGTATATGATATATGGGCGAATAGCACGTATGGTGTATGCACGTCAATCAAAACAGTACACCGAACATTATAATTAATTTAAACCAACATACCGTAAGGATACTAAAATATGTGTAATCGGTGCATTAATGTTAACTCTCGAGGTTTCTAGGAAATGAGACCACACCACTACCCAAATCTTGGAATATGGTAAATGTGATCAATTCCCTATGTCTTTTTAGTTTCACTCCTCACTTTATGATCTCTCTATCAACGAGAATGGAACACGCCTTCGATTTCGATACTCTATATCTATGCATCAAATTAACCAAAACATAGTGTATATTCCAAGAAATGTTCAACCCATTATCATACAACTTATAAACAAATCAAGAAATCACTTATACGTACGTCGGTGAATTCATCAATAATAAGCATGCTTTTCAATTCTCTGTTGTTGAACTTGGTTAGGTTCGATCGTATTTCTTTGGTAAAGTGACAGAAAAAAAAAAAAAAAAAACTATAAGAAAATGTAAACTCATAAAAATTATTCTACCATTCGTTTTAAGGACTACAAATCATAAAACATGATATTCTCAGGATCCCGTACGTTAGGTTTCATGAATCAGTCTAACATGTAAATTATATACGATTACATATTACGAGATAGTTATAAGCATATGTGATTTTTTTGTTAAATAATAAAATGTGCTTTTCTCAATGTATTGAGTAACGATTTTTTTCTCTCTTTTACAGTGTTGAGTTACGATATTATTTTTTGGTAAACGATATTCTACTGAATTGGTCGGTGAAACTAAAGGTAAGAAAGAACTTCCGAATATTCTCGAGAACTTCTATTCAGTTGTACAGTTTCTTATCCGATTATATATGAAAATTAAAGTTAAATACACTTGAATTCTCTGCAAGCGCATGTTGGTTCTCCTCTAGATTAGTGCAGTTTATTCTACATTTTTCTACTATATATCATACTTAAGTACATATTTTTTCATAACAAAATTGTTTTAAATAATGTTAACACATATTTTCTTTCTTCGATATGCAAATGAGGTATATCTTTTAACAAAAAAAAATGCATATGAGGTAAGAATTTTTTATTCTTTTTGTAACCATATATATATACAATAAATTTATAGTTGTGTACATTTCTAGTGTGACAAATTGCCTGTTTATCACCACTGGTAGTTTTTTGATATAAAATCTATTAGCTTATCATTAGGAAGCGAAATTTTAATCGCAAATGGGAGCTTTGCGCAATCATATCGCGATCTCAATTCGGAAAACTATTAGTACTTATCTTTCGATATATATAAAAAGTTGTTAATCATCTATCCGTTTGTATAAATTCAATATGTTCGAAAGGTCATGTTTGTTGCTCATTCCAATAAGTTTATACATTCAATTTGGATATATGCAACATCCCAATGAATGTCTTAACAACCAAATTATATACTATAAATATAGATAGGTTCATTGGATCTTGATAACAATTTATCTTCACCACCAAGAAGAAAATACAAATGTTTTGTAAGTATAAATCTATTAAAAAATTTAAGATTCTATTCGCATGTATGTTGCTATGAAGGTCTAATAAACGGGTGTAACTGCTTGTATTATTCATTTTATAATATTCAAATTATATCCATATATATAGAAAGTACATTATTTCCCCTTTATTATATGTGTATCAAAATACAAATCCTTCGGCATTTTGGATTAAACCGTTGAATCATCTCACTCGGTTATAAGTCCTAACTAATTATCATTACGATTATCATCAAGTTGTTACCATTCTTACTAGTATCACTTAAAACAATTAATGTTTATTTTTTTCCATGCACACACAAGATATCTTGATGTGGCGATATCTGTTGACCCATACGTCAAGCAAAACTCACAAATCATTAAACTTATTTTTATTTTATATACGTAAATATGTACAGGTGTATGTATATGCTCGACGAGGTGGGATTACATTTCATTTTTTCTTCTTATTAATTCGTTTGTGGATTGCGGAAGTCTGTGGGATGTGTAGCCACACCTGACGGAGGTTAAACCACGTTGCCTCAAATTCGACAACCATATATATACTCCATTCCAATTAAATTATTTAATCGTCTAAGAATAGTAGTAGTTGTTATTAGCTTATACTGTATTACTTAATTAAGTATAACATTTACCGATTATAAACTATATAAAAAAGAAAGAATTCCCCTTTGTAATTTTATGTTTTTTCACCTTAACTCTTTTTCTAAAGATTTTTTTTCTCCGAAAACTCTATGTATAATCGTCACAAATTGTGAATAAACTAGAAAAAAACAAATTTAACTCAACTTTGTATAACCGTTAAAAAAATGAACATGACATAGGTTAAAATTAAAATGTGGTATTTCTCCAATATGTAAGACCAAAGAGGAGCTGTGAACCAAATAAAAAAAAAGACCAAAGAGGAGCAAAATAGAAACGCCCAAGTCTGGATGGACCTTTCATGTTTATGTATGTACATGATCGTGTAGCAAAATGCGTTGTCATGTCTCTTTAGTGTAATCGATCATATAAGCAACATATATGTAACACTTGTTTTTACCTTTAATGATTCCCACGTTGGCAGCAACCTGACATCAAATTTAATTATCGTGCTTTCTTTCTCTTCTCAAGTGTATATCCAAAGTCATGTCTCTTCTCTCATAACGCTTTGAATTCTTATTGTAACTTATAGCGATTTAAAGGGGGTTGTAGTAAAAACTTTATCTAATTTACCGAAATTTACCTGCATACAGAATACACTATTTACATATAGATCTATTGTATTATGTATCACTAGTAACCTGAACTATTGATATATATACAGTATGACTAAAACTAAGATTTTGGAATTTAAAAAGAGATAGAAACTAGGGTTGAACCGACCACAATGTTGCTCCTAATATCAGGAGACATTAGGAAACATTAATTACTCATAGCCAAAATCTATTATCCTCTCGTAAATAAAAAAGTATATATCAAATTTAAAAAGTTAATTAGAAGTCATTTTCTTAGATACGGAACATTAATTAAAACATATTGGTAGTTCTAATCTCCATCTAGTATACTGTATACGTAATTGATATTTGTCATGCAAAATATTGAACCACTTTTCCTGCATGACTAATTATTGTATTTGTTGGACGAGGATTAATTTAATACCAATAAGTAGGACATAAGAAAAAATAAATATAAACAAATAATGGTGGGCTTCAAGCTTATCATTTGAGATATAAATAATACTCAGAAGCTAAAATTTAATATTGATATATTTACTAATTTTACAAATAACAAAATAATAATAATTTTACAAATACCAATTTGCCTCAAGTCTTCTTCCCTATTTATACATCTTCTTCTTCAATCCAACAAAACACACACATAAACTTACATCTCCATCCTCTTGTCCTAAAAGGCTTCCAAAAACTGTTTTTTTTTCTTTCTACATTCTTAAAATTTTCTTCTTTTTTTTATCTCAGAAACAGACAAGCAAACTCTAACTCTGTGGAGATGTATGGAAATAATAACAAGAAGTCTATCAACATCTCGAGTATGTTCCAAAACTTCATCCCCGAGGGCGACATTTTCTCCCGGCGTTGCATCTGGGTCAACGGACCGGTCATCGTCGGAGCTGGCCCATCTGGTCTAGCCGTTGCTGCGGGCTTGAAACGTGAAGGAGTACCGTTCATAATCCTCGAGCGAGCTAACTGCATTGCTTCTTTATGGCAAAACAGAACCTACGATCGTCTAAAACTCCATCTTCCTAAACAGTTTTGTCAATTACCCAATTATCCTTTCCCGGACGAGTTCCCTGAATACCCTACCAAGTTTCAGTTTATTCAGTACCTTGAGTCCTACGCAACCAACTTTGACATCAACCCTAAGTTCAACGAGACAGTCCAGTCGGCTAAATACGACGAGACGTTCGGGTTGTGGCGGGTTAAAACCATTTCGAAGATGGGGCAGCTCGGTTCTTGCGAGTTTGAGTATATCTGCAGATGGATCGTGGTGGCTACGGGAGAGAATGCTGAGAAAGTTGTGCCTGATTTTGAAGGTCTTGAGGATTTTGGCGGCGATGTTCTCCATGCTGGTGATTATAAATCCGGTGGAAGGTACCAAGGGAAAAAGGTTTTGGTCGTCGGATGTGGAAACTCCGGTATGGAAGTATCTCTTGATCTCTACAATCATGGAGCCAACCCATCAATGGTCGTTCGTAGCTCTGTAAGTACCAAACGGTCCAGTCTTTTCATTTGAAAACAGAGCATCCTCTGTTTCTGCTACTCTGTTTTAATACTCTGTTTAAAACAGAGCTTCTAATACTCTGTTTTTTTCTTCTTCTTCTTGATTTATCAGGTTCATGTCCTACCAAGAGAGATATTTGGGAAATCAACGTTTGAATTAGGAGTTACAATGATGAAATATATGCCTGTTTGGCTCGCGGACAAGGCTATACTCCTTCTGGCCAGAATAATATTGGGGAATACCGATAACTACGGTCTGAAAAGGCCGAAAATTGGACCGTTGGAGCTAAAGAACAAGGAAGGGAAAACTCCGGTTCTTGACATCGGAGCATTACCCAAAATCAGATCAGGAAAGATCAAAATCGTCCCCGGAATCATAAAGTTCGGTAAAGGAAAAGTTGAGCTAGTCGATGGCCGTGTTCTTGAGATTGATTCCGTTATACTCGCTACCGGATACAGAAGCAACGTCCCTTCATGGCTTAAGGTAATAAATTAAAGGAAACATCTTTCATTGTTTCTTTTTAAGATTTAGCTTAAATTTTAGACATTTAATGATGTCGGAAGACCAAACACAAATACCCACCCGACCCGGTCCGAGTTTAGTGAAACCCGACCCAAATTGAATTTCAAATGTGAGAGCAATAAGTATGCAAAAACCCAATTTGAAAACATTTACATTTATATTTTCATGGAAAAGGATACAAAACTGTGGTACGAGTTTTCGGTTAGATAGAAAAAATCCGGTAATGACAGTTAGGACTAAAAGAAGTTGGTTAATAATGTGTGTACTAATTTGGTGTTGGATTTAATTTATATACAGGACAATGACTTCTTCTCCGATGATGGGATACCGAAAAACCCGTTTCCAAACGGATGGAAAGGAGAAGCGGGATTGTATGCGGTAGGGTTCACGAGAAAAGGATTGTTCGGCGCGTCATTGGACGCGATGAGTGTGGCTCACGACATTGCTAATAGGTGGAAAGAAGAATCTAAGCAACAGAAGAAAACTGCTGCTGCTCGTCATCGTCGATGTATCTCACATTTCTAATTATTCTAAAGAAAACAATATTAGGGGAAAATACTACAAATGGAGAAGGAAACAAAAAAAAAAAGATAATTAAGCCCTCTCCTCAGAAGAAAAAACCCCCAAGAAAAAAAAAACAGAATTGTGAAAAGAAAAAAAATAGTTTTGGGGGACTTTTCTTTGTTTATAAGGAAGATGTGGCTTTTTTATATATTTTATTTTAAGAATGCTTTTATTTTGTTGTTGTTTTTTTTGTTTATCTTCATTTTAGATTTCGAACTCTGTAAGAAGTTTTGCTTAATCTAATATGACAAATATTTTACGATTTTTGTTATACACTCGATGCATGTTATGCTATCTCTATCATTTTTGTTGTTGTTGTTGATTAGGAATATAAAGAAGAAGTAACAACTAATTTCATGCTGTGTCATGATTGGAAGAATACTCTCACAAGTTAGAGCTGTTAGTTTAGTGATTTGGGAATTATTAGCCATTCTGTAATGATTTAATTTGGCAAATGATTGATTACACATGATTATCTTAGACCATCCAAATAAGAGATTTTCTCATGAATACTCAAATACCACTATCAATAAACAATTCAAGGTACCAGAGTAGTTTCACTTCATTAAATATATATATAAAGAAAAACTTTTACATACTCTGTATATAGACATTAGACAAGGCCTCTGTTGTAAAAAATTCAACTATGGTGCAAAAGATCAGACATTTATGAGTTTCACTTGAGGTCTTGAGAGTCTGCAGCAAAGTCACTGAACCGGCAGAACAGAGAATTGACAAACAAAAGGACAAAAACAAAGTTTTCAATTTGTGAAAGATGGTGATGACTGATGAGTGAGTGAGTAAAGCAAAACCGGTTCCTCCTCTGTCCAGACCAAAAAAAACATTAAAAGCTAATTCCCCCCAACTGTGTAAATGTCTGGTTCCCATCCTCTTAAAAACAGTTATTCATGTTCTCATGCAAAACCCTGCAACCTTTTACTCAGACATCACCTTAACCTAAAGATATGGAGGAAGGAAACCACATGGGGCGATTTGGATTCAGCCGCTGATTTAGACTGCTTCTTATTCTCTGTTCTCTGTCAGAAAACACCAAACCGACCCATCTTTTCTTGCCGGTGTCTTACCAAATTCACGAGGGAAATAGTTTTGGATATTACTAACATACTACAAGTTGAGAAACAGTAGGACCAATGTACATTTACTCACTGTATGATGACATATACATTTGTAAACTTTCATGAGAAAGGCCTAAAATGTTCATTTCTTAGAGAGCATTTGATCTATTTGGCCGTTTTTGTTGTACATTTCCACTATCTTTTTGGCATATGATGGCATGTGCCTGTTGGCTCTGCAGATGATAATGTCGCTTTGGTTATTAGAGGGCGATTTGATTATATAGAAACACACGATTTGATATAAACGTTTATCTCTAGGAGTGTGTTTCACATTTTTACCTTTGTTTTCCCCATTTGCGGTTTACGTGCAAATAGTTTCTGATGGTATGGTAATCCAACGAGTACCGAGCAAATTCTAGACCCTTAGGACCAACCTGAAGCAAGAATGTTTTTGCAAGTTAAGAGAGTCTTGACTTTTTATGCAATGAGCTTGCTTTCCTGTTTGTGTTCGTAAGGAGAGAATCTTACCAAACTTAGGATGAATGCAATAATGTTTCCAACAAATAGTGGCGCTGGCTGAGCAGGACCTCGACCTGAGAAATTACAGAAAAGTTGAAAAATTAGAAGACCACAGCACAATGCTAGTTGCAATAATTCATGAGAAATTTATTTTTGGCATCCAGCATAACTTAAACTGGAATATGTCAAGAAACAAGAGTTTCAAATAAGTTTGAAAACATACCAAACTTAGCATCATCGTCCGCTTTAACAGTTTCTGTCACAAAAGGTCGCCGATTCCCCTGAAACAAACAGCAAAAAGATGTGTTTGTTCGAGTTTTCTGTTTAACAGACTCTTAAGTCTTAAATATAACAACAAACAAAAATGTTAGAAACTTTACGCTGCTGATTGTTGGAGTGATCTCCAAAAGGTTTTCTACCAAGCTGAGCATTTCTTTCCCGCGTTCATTTCTGTGGTTTAAGAAAAATACAAAACTAATTTTATCCAACCTCGCGAACCTATATGGTCCATGTTAAAATAAGTAGAAACATTGACCTCACTGTAATATACTGTGGATGGTCAGTCATGTTCAGACCTGAATACTTCGGAACACCCATGTAACCGATAACCAAATCCTAGATTAACATGCGCATACATATAAGGAAATGTTTGAAATTGGCAGACTCAAAATTAAGTGGAAAGACATCTTAATTGCTAGAGAAACACTCACCGCTAATGCATTTGTGTAATCAAAGCAGCTGCAGAATAAAAAAGAAAAGGGTTTTGTGATTGTAGACAAGTTTTACAAATTTCCTGGAGCTAGCCTATTTCAAGGTATAGCACCAATGAAGAGAGTTGTATTACCTATAACACGATGGAGCTATGACGTCTACTAAATCGTTTGCTGGTAGACAAAAATAGGGAACCTGTTTTAGCCAGAAAAAAATTTAAAAACGGCTTAAAGCTGCAACATTGCAGAAGCAATACAGTATTTTATGTGAATATACCTCTTCAATGTGTCC
>OVBW01000344.1:0-24925 GCA_900406355.1 Erysimum pusillum | reverse complement strand
TTCTTGTGGTCTATTTCCATTTTCAAGGATACACAGAACATTGAGCAAGTGATCATACTACTGTAATCTCTAAGAAATATGAGAAGTGGGAAATTCAAGATTCCACAGCTCTGCTTCGAGAACTTATCTAGCCTTGATAAGCGACATTGGAATTCTATTTCAGAATTAGCTTGTTGGCCACAACATCCATATCACAAAACTTTAATTCCTCTTGACTTCAAATTTCATGCTAGGAAACATCATATTAACAACATAGCTTCTAAATACTCACACAATCACTTTTATGTTACAATGCTCCTTAGTCCTTAGTAAAACTCCCAGATTTTTATTTTGGTTCCCATGAAGCTATTGCATGTGTACAAAACGTTGTATGTATATTTTAGCAATGCAAAATACTTTCCATCCAACGTTTTTTAATTTTCAACCTTTCTCATTTCCATCCCTCCTTGCAGATACTGAGCCAATCAAATCAAAATCTGAATCATTTCCATATCAAGTTCAAAGCTCAAAAAACCCAAATTGTTTTAGTTTAAACAGCTTGAAGAAGAAAAATATGTATTCTTAAAAAAAAAAAACTGAAAGAACAAATATAGTTACAAAGAAAAATCTATGTAACCAAGTATACATGATTACAGGAAAAGGATAAATAATTTATGCAATTAAAACGATACAAAGAACTCAAATATCATACAATGAACACCAATTGTTTTTGTGTTTAAACACTTCGACCTCTTTGGGATTCTTGTGGCCCAGCTGTATTTTAGTCTCAACTTTTTAAATGATTCATCTATTATAACTTACCGAAACGTTTCCGTCTTCACACCTCGACGTACAGACCATCTCTACTTTCGGAATAACGCATCTCATTCTTGGAACCTTTTGTCTGCGGGCAAAAAAATTAAGAGAAACTATTGTTTGCTCTGTTGTAAAATGTTAGAGCTAGCAAGTTAAGAAAAAAAAAGAAAATTTCACAAGAAAGAAAAAACATAACTTTATACAGTTCATTTTAGAGTCACATTTAGTTTATATGACTTTGAAATGTGTACCTAAAATTTATGTCTTGGTTAAAAGCTAAAGTTGAAAAAGAAAAAATGTTAAAAGCTAAGCTGGAGTTAAATAATGTTTGTTTGATATAAAAGAAATCTTGAACTAAATAAAATAACTGCACTCTAATCCTAAATCAAAGCTAAAGATTAGAATACTTACCCCGAATTGCAATTGCAACAAAACACGAGCTTGTGGTCCAGTATGAAAGGAAGAGAATTGTCTCACGAACCTAGACAATTATATTATGTCGCCATAGAATTCATGAATTATCCTAAACAAAAAAAAAATATTTGTTCCTTACATACCTGAATAAAGGAATTAGTTCTCCATATCCTAGAAGTGATGATGAAGATATTCAGTTATAACCAATTTGAGGGTTAATTAAACCACCGCAACCAAGCCTTCACCGAACGGCTCCTCCGTACGATACATTGAAGACATGCGAAGTGGCCATATCACTATCAATGAGAATCTTGTTGTTAAGTATAATAGTATATTTTTTTGTCATGGAAATAGCTCTGATGCATAGAATTTCCCAATTTTCTAATAAATATGTAAATTTCATAAAACAAAAAATAAACACATGATCCTTGCAAGTCACAAATCTAAGATTGTGAAAATATTTTTGCAGCTAGAGAAGTAAAGCTTGTGATCCTTGTAAACCATGTCAAGACAATCTGATCAGAAACCTTATTCCAAGAGCTACATAATCTTTGGTTTCCTCGTCAATTAAAATCACATGGGATCACATACTAATACCTTGACCTTCCTTTCGTACTAATGGTTATAAGAAACGTGAAATCATTCATCTACTACTCGCTCGATCTTTGTTGTTCCAAGCTGTGACTCCACAGATGGTAGATCAATATTTTCGTGGGTAAAAGGATTCAAAACATAGAGATTATACCATGGATCTTGCATAAGGAGCCAACTTCCATAAGTTGCAATACAACACTATATACAAATTCTTCCCCAAGATCTTGCGTTTTGTAAAATTTGTGTTTTTCGTCGGGATTGAACAACATACATGAACTGTTGTTGTTTTCTTTGGGGAAGAGAATCAACCATTAGATCTGATTTTTGGACACTGATTGTCTCGAGGCAGAGTACCAAGATGAACACACCAAATTATTAGCTCGTTGAAAATTAGCAAAGCTGAGACGTTATTCTTTATGATCTATCTCAAGAAAATTAGATAGCTATTTATACATAAAGTTAGTACTTTAGAATTTGAAAACTTCTTTTTTTTAATGCCATAAAAATTTGGAAATTTTTCTTTAAAGTTTAGCAAATTTAACATATATTGTCATATTGACATTTAAAATTTAGCAAATTTACGTTTCTTTTATTTATAGCTATATGTTATTATTTTTTATTTTTAAAATATTTTAGACCATTTAACATATATTGGCATTTGAAATTTAGCAAATTTACATTTCTATTATTTCCAAATTTATTTTTTTCTTATTTTGTAATTATTTGAATATAAGAAATTATTTAAAATGTTAATTAATGAGGTGGCTAATCGTAATTGGCCGTTTAAAATCCCACGTGGACGGCCTTAGAAGCATATAGCCTCAACTTTTATATAGTATAGATTTATTTTCACCAATTAATTCTTCTTTTTCCTTTCTTTCATTTTGACCAACTTCTTTTAATCATTGAACCCAGTTTATTTTTGTTTATACTTTTTGAAAATTTTAATATATCAAAATTTCATTTTTGATACCTTGTAATTAATATAAAACTTGAAATCACAATTTTTTTGTTATTGTCAATAAGATACATAATATCGTGATTGAACTACAAATTATGGTTACTCACAAAATAATTAAACTATATATCATAGTTAAGCACAAATAACTTTAATTTTTATAATAATTTTGTTGATATATAATTTTATAATATTTTAGAATTTTTTGTTATAAAATATTTAACATGAAATATATTTATTTTTCCGCCTATGGTCCAAACCCTAATCACCTTTTTATCGCCCTTCTCTGCTGAGGTGGGAGTAAATTCGGCAGCCCCAGACGCACATCAGTCCTCTCAGTCGAAAACCCTAATTCTCTAATGGATTTGGGCTTGACTATAACATATTTGTTTTGGGGCCGATTTTTTATTTTGTTATTAAGGCCCATGTTTTATTGGTTTGTAACTGTAAAATTATTTTTGAGCCCATGATATTTTATTTTTGGTCTAGTTCGGTTCGGATTAACCGAATCATAAAGAATTGCGGTTTATTTCGGAATTAATTTAAACCCTTTTAACCGAACTGAATAAACCGACTATCGTTTAAACCAAACCGAATTTTTGTTCGGTTTAAATTATGCCGAACTAAATAAACCGATTACCATTTAAACCAAACCGAATTTTTGTTCGGTTTAATTCGGCATATTTTTTAGATAATCGAATAAACCGACCTGTTTAAACCGAGATAACCGGCTAGGTGGAACCTTCGTACGAGTTGAACTTCTCCATTTCAAAGTGCTTACAACTAGGCCTGGGCATATTAACCGAACCGAACCAACCGAACCGAACCAACCGAACTTAACTGACCCAAACCAAACCATAGTATACCTCTAAACCATTTGGTTATGTTTCTTCTTAATCTGAATGGTTTGGTTCAGTTCAGTTTAAAACCAAACCGAACTGATAAACCAATGTGTTTTTTAATTAATTAATTTAATAATATAAAAATAATATTATAACTTTATAACATATAAGTTATAAGTATGTTAATATACATACTCTAATTTTTTCTAACCCTAACTTTTTATTCTTAAAGTTAGACATGGTTAGTGGCTACCACAGATGCACATAAAACAAAAAAAAGCTTCAAGTCTCCTTCCTCTCCTCAAGGCTGGCTTTTTCTTCTTATTTTTAGGCAAGGTTGTGGTTTTTTTTTTCCTCTCCTACTCCTTTTGACATTTTGTTTGAATTATTATTCATAATTTATTGTTTATTTTTATCTATTATCAAATGAGAATGATTTTTGTTTTGTGTTTAGTGTTTACATGATATATCAATTGAGTTTTTTTTTTTAACCGAATTAAAGCCGAACCGAACTAAAACCAAACCAAACCGAACCAAACCGACCATAAACCGATCCGAACACAAACCAAACCAAACTAACTTTGGTTGAATTTGGTTAGAGTTTTATATAAGCCGAACTAACCGAACCGAACCGAACCCGAACTTAAACCGAAATGCCCACCCCTACTTACAACTTCTCCATTTCGAAGTGCTTACAACTTGGGTTCAGGTTTGATTCCTCAGACATATCAGAAAAGTCGCCAATTCACAATTCACAATTAAGGCTGACACCAAAGATGCCAATTCACAATTTCACCATCCATATTTATTGTCACCTGACCAATTATTTGATTCCTCAGACATCACATCATATATCAGAAAACCTTGAATTTTGCATTAAGGCTGACATCAAAGATGCCAATTCCCAATTTCACCATCCATATTTATGGTCACCTCCCGTCTTTGATTCCTCAGACATCAGATATCAGAAAATAACAAAACACATATGCTTAAAAAAAAAAAAAAAAAAAAAAAAAAAGACCTATGCTAAACATATGTAGTAGATAATACATATATAAACCGACAAGGGGAACTTTTTTATGAAAAAGAAGAAGATAACATATTGTAACAAGGAAAATGTAAAACTTTGTTATGAGAAAAATTATGTTGTATTTTTTAATTAACAATAAATATAAAATTAACTAGAAAAGTAAGTTTTAATTCTAAATTAATAGTCAAAATTATAAATAATCATTTTAAATTTATAATAAAGAATATATTTTAAACAAAAAATAAATAATTAAAAAAAAAAACAAGTTAATATTTAATTAAAAATATTTTTAATTATAAAACAGGAATAAAAACATACGTAAATAAGAAAAATGTTAAGTTTTTGTTAGAATATAGAAAAACAATTGATCATTTGTACATAAGAAAAATGGATTGTGGCCGTTTAACATTAATCTATTTTATTTGAGTTGTTTCCGGTGAAAAGAAAAAGTAGGAGTAACAAAGAATTGTTATTCAGTATTATGGATACTTACCGTGGGTGAACAATACTCTAAACTAAACCGAAAATGCTAATAACAGAAAGAAAAAAAACGGATTTTTTTATTGATTAGGGGTCAAACTCGAATGTTACAAGTAAACTTGAAGAACAAGTAAGACTTAAGCAAATATCGAATTTAGGGTTTTGAGTGTAAAATTATGGGTCCCTTAAGCGGAAGTTGAGCTCTCTTTTTATAACTAGGTCACGAGTTGTGAATCCCTAAATTTGTGAATCTTGTTTCCTAAATCTCTTCCTTCGAATATCTTGTTGTTTTCCTTAAATTATAAACAAAATATTGTCAAATGGTTTAGGTGAGATCCTTGAAATATAGTCGCCTTTGTCCTCGATTCAGCTCAATATCGAGCTGGTCGAGATCGATTTACGGGTTGGGCCTGGCCCAGTAAGAAAAGAGCTCATGGTATAATCAACGGATTACCGGTTCAATCCAAGTTAACCGAGTGGTGCTAAATCATACTCCTACAATTAGTCCCCCTAGTTCGGTGAAGGAAGACGTAGTGCGAGTTCAGCGAATTTCGAATTCAAAATTTGACTTGGATTTAAGCGGGAATTTTTAGATATGCGAAATCTCTTTTCGGCTTCTTTCACAAGTCGGTTTTGCTGACGTAGAGTGACACGTGTGAATTTCGCAAGCGGTTGACGTGACAACCGGACTCAAAGATCCAATTTCTAAACGGGCCGCCTATAAATCTTGAGATTGTTTCTTCCTTTTCTGTGCTTGATTCTCCAATTCGCAAGGCAAAGCTCTGTCACCTTTCTCTGCTCTACTTCCTCTTGCTCAATTTTGTCTGTTTTTAGTTATGGTTAGAAAGTTTAGAGCTTTGACTCCGGCTCTCTCACCGTCTGTCGGGGACGATGTTCCCCTAGCTCTATTGCCGCTTGCACAACGCCGGTCAGATCGTAGGGCCTTCGACGGTTCCTAAGAGTGAAACTGTTGATGGCCTGTTGCAGGCCTACGAATACTCGAAAATCCAGTTTATCATTTCTGAGCCCAATCAACGGCCGTAGACTCCTCAGCGAGGTTACGTTTGCCTTTACGATGCGTATTTTGAGAAATGTCATCTCTGGTTTCCTCTCCCGTTTCACCTACTAGAGTATTGTGATCGTCATAAGTTGCCAATTTGCCAATTGTCCCCGACAGCTATTTGTAATGTTGTAGCAATAGTTGTTCTGGGTGCTGAAGCGGGATTTCACGTAGGTCCTCTGTTTCTTGAGATGCTTACCGATATTAAGAAAACTGGTCGTGATGCTGGATACTTCGTCCACAATATGCATCCTTGCTACAACGTCCTCCTTGGAGGGAAAGAGGGCAAATATACGTCTTGGGAAACGAAGTATTTCTTTGTGCGTGTTGATGAAAATTCTTTGGACCGGTCGGTCCTGACATCCCTGGGACACTTCTCGCTTCATCTGCTCGGCAGCTTGTAATGTCTTCAGTAAATCGGTCATAACTCTTGATTGAACCGTTAGATTTCCTTCAAACTACTTGGAGATGAAAGCTAACATCCTTAGATATCTTGTATCAAAATATCAGAGAGGTCCAACGGTGGGAATTCCTTCGTCTGAGGCCAAACTTCTGACGGGTTTGCAAGACTCTTCATCTTTAAATGTATGTTTGCATCCAAAATGATCCAAAACTCTTCCTTTTGCTCTAAGCACTCAATAAACCTGTAAGTACACGAAGTAAAGCAAAAATACCTAAAACATATCTAATACATGTTAGAAGACTTAATATACAAACCTAAATCCTAGATAGAAAATAGTAAATATAGGACTCATCCCGTGTCTCCGTCTTCAGGCTTTGCCATGACGGGTTGACTGGTCAAGTATTCTTTTAGCTCGGTGAAGACTTTCTCGCATCGCTCATACCATTCGAATGTTTTGTTTCCGTGGAGGAGTTGTTTTCTCTATCTCGTTCGGATGCATCATTCTTTGGTTATACCCAAAGAAGACGTCCATGAATGACAGCAGCTGGTGGTCTGCCGTTGCTTATACTAACCTTTCAATATATGGTAATGGGAAGTTGTCTTTTGGACATGCTTTGTTCAGGTCAGTGAAATTGATGCATACCCGCCATTTACCATTTTTTTTTTTACTTCTACTGGATTGGCGAGCCACTCCGGATATTATACATCAAGTATTTGGTCAGCTTTAAGTAAGCGTTCAACTTTTTCCTGGACTGTTGTGGCTCGATTGGTGCCTTGCTGATTATGTCCGGGTGTATCCCCGCCATGTTGCCTATGGACCAAGCGAATGTGGGCGAATGCCTTCGTAAAAACTTGATCATTTTGTCTATTATGTCATCTTCCAGGTCTTTACCTATTGCCACTCACCTTGCAACATCCGAGTCATTGATGCATACTTGCGTTATCTTTTCTACTGAGAGGTCGGCTTTGCGAAGTGCTTGACTTTGGTTTGTGGGCTTGGTGGTCGCAGCTTCGGTGTCTTCCTCTTCGTAGGTTAACTGTTGCTTCTTTTTAATTGCATAGCACGTGCGTGAATCCTTCTTACTTCCGTAGAGGGTATATACGCTACCATCTAGTGCCGAGAACTTGAGACATAAGTGGTAGGTGGACGAGACAGCTTTCATGGTGTTCCAAGTATCGCGCGGTAGATTGGCAGAGAATCTACGATAAGAAATTTGGTGATTTTCGTGATTCCTCTGATCACGGTCAGTAGCTTGATTTCGGCTTGTGAATTAAAGCCCGTGATAATGTGAAAGGTTGGCTTGATCCGGTCGTCGCTTATCCCCATTTTGGTTAGGATTTTTTGGAATATTATATTCCCCGAACTGCCCGTGTCGATCAATATCCTTCCCACGTCGAAGTCTCCGATTGGGATGCATACTACCAAGGTGTCGTTGTGAGGATATCTAATCCCTCTGGAATCGTTTTCGGAGAATGAGATCGGGATGCCTTTCATGTCTGCCTCTGGTGGTGGCCAGTCTTGGGCGTGGTATACTTATTTTTCTCTTTTTCGGATAGACTTGATTATTTGCCGTGGCGGAGGGTTTTCGATGGTTCGAGAAGGTTCATGGCTACCCGAACTCGTTTTTCATTGTTTTCTTCTGTTCGACGGTCGTTAAGGTCATGTTCTCTGTCGTCCTCTTTTCATTGTTTGTTGCCTTCGTCGCGTTCTGAGCGGTTTCTTTTGCTGGATTCAATTATTATTCTGCCGGATTTGAACTTGTCGAAGAGGGAGTACTTGAGTTGACGGTAATTTTCAGTCGAATTACTGATCATCTGGTAGTGTTCGTAGTACGCGTTTGCATCTCAGTTTGCGTCGTTGCGATTCTAGGTGTTCCAAGGCTTCTTGGTCCGGTCATAAGGTTGGTTTCTATTGCTTTCAACGGCGCATGATTCTATCCTGGCTCTCCTTGTATTCTTTTTCATAGTGTTGACGTGGTTCTTGATATTCTTCTTTGACTTTTTCTTTGGCTACGGGGGCATTTACAGGAGCATGTTTCTTGGCTAGAGCAGCCGTTTCTTCTTCCAGCGTGATGTACCTTGTAGCTTTGTGCAGTAGATCTTTGAGAGATTCGGGTTCTCTTAAAACAAATTCGTCCCGGAATCGTGATTCGTACCATGTATTTTGCCGAAGTGCGGCTATGGCGGCATAATCTGTTACTGCTACGCGTGCTATCACTTCTTTGAACCTGTCGATGAAGGTCTTTAGTGGTTCCTTCACTCCTTGGACCATGTTCCACATGTCGGCGTTCGAGGCACCTTCTTTGATGTACATCGAGTAGTGTTTGAAAAAGGCAGTTGAGAGCTCATAAAATGAATTGATCAAGTTCGGTCCAAGTCTCGAGAACCAAGATAATGCGTCTCCTCTGAGGGATTCTTCCGACTTGAAATGAGCTTGGTTAGCCGCGTAAATGAACTACGTGAGGAATTGACTAGGGTCTTCGTTGCACGGATAGAGTGGGAGTTTGGGTTTGGCGTGTGGGACAGGAACACGCGTGATCAGGTCAGTGAACGGTGTCCATCGGGTTTGGGCCAGGATCTTATCGATCTCGAGGGCGGCGCTCGTCACACGGTGCATCTTGGATTGTATGTCTTTGAGTTTGTTTCTCATTCCCTCGAGTTTGCTACGATATAAGTCGTGTTCATCGTTGGCAGCTTTTTCGGCTGTTGCATTCCTTTGACAGGAGAGCTATGAGATCGGTTGCGGCCTTCCGTGTTGTTCTCCGGACTAGTTACCCCTAGGATTGTCTTGTGCGACTAGTTCGAATTCTCGATTCAGGTCTCTGACTATGTCGTTCCCCGAGAACTCGAGCCTTCGTTTGGCGGATCAGGTTCGTTCGAGAGGACACTTGCTCCTCGCGACATGTTCGATTCCTTTGGTGATTTCTCACGATGTCGCGGTTTTGTTTGTCGAACTGTTCGAGGAGCTGTTTCATCATGCCTTGGACCGTGGATGGCGTGGTTGTGGCGATCGTCATTGGGAGGTTTGTGCCTCCGTTTTTATTTCCTGCATTTTCCGTGCTGGGCAGATCGATGTCTTTGGTGATTGTCGTAGTATCTTTGGCTCTTGATCTGTCGGTTTCATCAACGGTTAGGTCAATCTGGCCATTCGCATCTGTCACCTGTCATGTTCGTCAGTGTCCTTTCCCAAGGGGTGGATGTGCCGGGACGACAACGGGGATTTTGGTAGCGGCGGTGCAGTTCCTCTCATCGGATTACTGGGTAGGTGCCGGAGTCAGTAGTTTTAAACTACGAGGACTTTTATGTAGGAGTCCCCACAAACATCGCCAATAATTATGGATGCAAAATACTTTAAACTAAACCGAAAATGCTAATAACAAAGAAGAAAGTGGATTTCTTTATTGATTAGAGATCAAACTCGAATGTTACAAGTGAACTTGAAGAACAAGTAATACTTAAGCAAATATCGAATTTTGGGTTTTTGAGTGTAAAATTGTGGATCCCTTAAGCGAAAGTTTAGCTCTCCTTTTATGACTAGATCACGAGTGGTGAAGCTCTAGATTTGTGAATCTTCTTTCCTAAATCTCCTCTTTCGAATATCTTGCTGTTTCCCTTAAATTGTAAACGAATTATTGCCAAATGGTTCAGGTGAGATCCTTGAAATATTCGTCTTTGTCCTCGATCCAGCTCGATCCCGAGCTTGTCGAGATGGATTTACGGGTTGGGCCTGGCCTAGTAAGAAAATAGCTCGTGGTATAAACGGATTACCGGTTCAATCCAAGTTAACCGAGTGGTTACACCATACTCATACACCTACTATAACTAATGAATTGCTAAAAAAGCTCCTTTAAAAAAAATTATGAAACACTGAATTTCATAAATAAGAAAATTATATTGTAATTTATTAATAACAACGAAATCAAAATGACTTAATCTTAGAATACAAAATATTATAATTCTAAAATATTTGGACTAAAAAATAGAAAGCTATTTTCACATTAATCTTTTAGGTAGTTTATAGGTTTGGTAAGTGTGTTTTCAACATTGATTTTTGTTTTTCTAGTTGTCTAAGTTCAAATAAAGAAGTTTTATAACATCTTTGGTTTTACTTTTATTTTATAAGACTAGCGACATGTAAGGTTTATTACTTTCTTACATTGTGTTTTATCTATGAGAGGTTAAATTTTTTGAATCTTCAGTTTATAGTTAGAAAATCGTCAATGTTATATGTTATAAGTCCTCTGTAATAGATCACAAAATGGAGAATTGTAAAATGCTAGATGTTGTAATGGGAATAAAGAATGAAGACGAAAATAGTGAGTGCTTGCAAACGAACATCTTCTGATTATTGCGTCCAATTACTGCTTTCAGATGCTGCGTTTAGAAATTTTATCCAGATAAGGAAACGAACAGGGCCTATAATGACAAAAAAAATTGTGAAGACAAAAATTCATATATGTATTGAAAAGAATGTGAGAAAAATATGAGTTGTTAAAAAGAAAGTATAGGGAGATAAATAGTTGAGAGTAGATAAAATGAATTTATAGTTGTTGTTAGATTGCTAAAATATGAAATGCCCCTTCAACCATACCTTAATAAAATATACCCTCCCTCATATGTTCATTTTTAAAAATACCCCTCATTTTGTAGCAAACGGACCAAATTACCCTTAATGATCAAAACCATAACCTCAAGACTCAAAACCCTATCTTCAAGACTCAAAACCCTATCTTCAAGACTCAAACCCCTATCTTCATCAAAAATTTCCCGCCAAAATTTTTCCGCCAAAAATTTCGAAAATTTTCCCGCCAAAAAAAAAAGAGTTTAAAAGTTTCCCGCCAAAAAATTGTGAACGGATTTTCTCGCCAAAATTACGGAACAACTATACCTTATAAAAACCTTATAAAAAGCATATAAAAGCTTATAAAAAGCTTATAAAAACCTATAAAAAGCCTATAAGACCATTTAAATACCTTGTAAAACCTAACAAATACTTTGTAAAACCTTATAAATACCTTGTAAAATGGTTTTACAAGGTATTTATAAGGTTTTATAAGGTTTTGAAATCTTATAAAATAGCTTACAGAACATAATAAAAACTTTATAAAAACCTTGTAAAAACCGTATTAAAAACATTATAAAAATATTATAAAAACCTTATAAAAACTTTATAAAAACATTGTAAAACCTTACAAACACCTTGTAAATACCTTATAGTTGCTTTCACATGCTAAAGGATGTTGGAATTAGTATTTCTGAGATGTATGTTAAGATCCATGTGTTGTTGGTGTTTGTTTCTAAATTAGTATTTCGAGAATCTGAGAATTATTCTTATAAAACCATATAAAAGATCATAGAAAAGCCTTATAAAAACCTTATCATAAGGAGTTACAAGGTTTTTGTGTTAAACCATGTATAACTCATATAAAAACAATATAAAGACCATAGGAAAGCATTATAAAAGGTATTAAACCTTGTAAACTGAAGGAATTCATACCGGTTTATAAACGATTTATAAATACTAATTACGAATTCTATTGCCAGGATTCGTGCAAATAAAGAATTAAATCTACTACATGGTGTTTTGAATATACCTGGATATTTTGCAGCGGAAAGATAAACCATGTTATTCGAGGTTATTTTAGCACCCCAAGTGTTGTGCCTCTACCGGTATCCACACACACGCAAACTGGATTACACGTAGTATGCTAGTACTATTGAGATCTAATCTCAAGTCCGTCAAATGGACGTTACTTTGTTTGGGTATTAAAGCTTCTTGTCACACAAGAACGGAACGTCTCTTTGTTTCTATAAACAAAAGAAGAAAACCTTAATAATATGTCGACTCAAGAGAACAAGCTTCTCTTGTCAACTGAGATTTTATATTGTGATGTTCGCTCACGTATGTGTGCCACCCCTTTTTATAAGGAATACACGAAATCCCAATCAACTTAGGAATAGCACATGGCCATGGGCATTAGCCCATGACGTGAATATCTCTTAATCAAACAATAATGATTCATCATCACAAGCCCAACTAATTATTCATGGACATATAAATATACATATCAATATATGTAAATTATTAATATTCTGTTTATCTCATAAATATAATATCCTTATAATCTAATATTAATTTAATCCATATTAAATCAAACTATATAAATCCAGCTTGTTTAGGTGTGTGACCATATAGGATCATATAACAATAGTAACAAGTTTCTTAAACTCATAGATTATAAGCGGTCTCTAGCAAAACGTTATAACCACCTAATATCATATGATTGTCAAACCTCGACATTACAACTTCAACTAGAGTAAAGTACAAATGATTTCAGGACATTCCCAACAACATATAAAAACCTTGTAAAAACCATATAAAAGCCTTATAATAACCATATAAAAGCAATATAAAAAGTATTATAATTGTAAAAACTATATGAAAACCTTGTAAAAACCATATGAAAATCTTATGAAAGACCATACAAAAACCTTATAAAATATCTTGTAAAACATTTTAAATACCTTATAAAACCATATAATTTCCTCGAAAATCGTTTTCCAAAGTATTTATAAAGTTTAATATTGTTTTAAAAAGTTTATATAAGGTTTTATAAGGTTTTTATACACTTTTATAAGGTTTTATATGGTTTTTCTATGGTTTTTTTAAGGTATTTTTTTCCCGCAAAAAAAATTTCCGTAAATTTTTTTTCCGCCAAAATATTTTCACAAAAAGTTTTTCGTAAAAAAAAATTCTCACAACTTTTTTGGCTGGAAAAGTAATCCCGTAAACCACAAAATGTTTGCCGCCAAAAAATATTTTCATCAAAAAAATTTCCACAAAAAAAAAAAAAAAAAAAAAAAATTCCCGCCAAAATTTTTCCTTAAATTTTTGGCGGGAAAAATGATCTCATAATTTATGGCTGCCAAAAATTATTGTAATTATTTATTTTGTAAATTTCAATATTTTTCAAATAAGGGTAAAATGGTCCAAACAAAGCAAAATAGAAGGGGCATCTTGATGGGGGCATTTTTGAAAAGTGTTACACAAGGAGGGGCATTTCTAGCTATTTCTCAAATATGATAACTTAAATATTTTTAAAACTTGTATATTTATAGTAATAAGAGGTAGTAGTTGTAAAACTTAAAAGAAAAGTACTTATGTAGAATTCATAGGTTTAAATAGTCAAAACATTTGTTCAAATGTTATATTCATGAAATGTAAATTAAGTAAGAGGAATTGAGAAGAAAAAGAACAACAATAGTATCTTTACGGATATTAATAAAAAAATCGTAAAAGTTGGTTCCCACCAAATTTTGATGCATAGGTGAAAATACTCGTTCATCCATAAAAAGTAAAGATACAAAGTAGTTATTAAACAAAAAATATGTTCTTCTGATAAATGTAGAATTTTGAAAGGAAAAAAAACCTAAAGATTTTATAAGAGTTTTTTTAGTGCTGTTTTTAAATTGAACTCTATGTCATGGTCCCATGGTAATTTTAAAATTCAGATATAGAAAAAAAAAATATTTTAAACATTTCAATAAATATTATTTTTCATACAACAATTCATAAAAATACATTGCGCATAACGCGGGTTTAAAACATAGTAGGCTAAATATATGTAGTAGATAATACAAATATATACATACAAATATATGCTAAAGGGTTCCCACCAAAAAAAAAAAAATATATGCTAAAGGGAGATTTTTCATACTATTGTATTTTTAAAATATTTAATTAATGTAAAAACTAAAAATTCAGTATTAAAATATATTTTATCTATTTTTATTAAAAATACGGAAAACTAAAATTAAATAAAAAAAATTCGTACAAAAGTAAAATAATTAATATATTGATTGGCCTCCTAAACGTAGAAGTGTTGACTGATTTGTCTATTGATTTATTAGGCCTCCTAAACGTAGAGACCCCCCTATGTATTTTAGAAAGATGGAATTTTGCATTAAGGTTGACATTCAAGTTGCCAATTCATAATTTCACCATCTATATTTATTGTCACCTCCCATATTTGATTCCTCAGACATCATATATCATAAAAGAACAAAACACATATGCTAAACATATGTAGTAGATAATATAAATATATAAACAGGCAAGGGGAACTTTTTCATACTATCTTATTTTTCAAATATTTAATTAATGTAAAAACTAAATATACAATATTAAATATATTTTTTTATTAAATATATATCTTTAATTAAAAATATGGAAAGCTAAATATAAATTAAAAATTTTGTACAAAAATAAATTAATTAATATATTTGATTGGCCTCCTAAACCTAGAAGTGTTGACTTTTTCGTTAACCGGTTTGTCTATTGATTAGGCCAAAGTCGAGACCCTCATGTATATTTAATCGCCTATGAAGTTTGGCGGCCGATTTTATAGAAAATGCATAATGACGAATATGGGCACTAAATATGAACATTTGGAATAGTATCACTTGACTAGTTAGTCGATAAAAGTTTTTACCAAGACCAATTTGACGTATGTTGTGTGATCAATGATGTATAAACTTCTTTTAAAAAAAAAAAAAAAAACAATACTCGGCGCTAATATGGACTAATTTTTTTTCAACATCATCATTCTATTAATTGAAAGGTTTGATATCAAATCGGAAGAACATTGTTTACATAATTGATATAATGTGGGTAGACACAAGCATTTCGTACTAACAGATCCGTTTTCACATTATATTTTCGAGAAACAATAGAAATAGAAAAAAATGAAAAAACGTTATTACTCTTCTTTATTTCTTCCAAATAAATCTTAAAAGTCATTAAATCGGTTGGTGTAGACACCATCATCACCGTATCGGAGCCGTCCGTAAGAAAATATACACCAATCCTCCACGAGATAATCAGACTTCTCATTGCCCACACTAAAGTTTCCACTGCGGTATATGTAGTGGAGAAAGACTTTATAGACTCTGATTAGTGGCTCCTCATTATTAGCCTTCGAATAGTACCATCCTAATCCCAAGAAAGGTTCATAATCTTTCCATGAACCATCAACAAAACAACGAAACCCTGTGTAATCTCTCCGTTCTAGACATAGTGTATTAGGAGGTTTATTTTGATTAATCTTGTTTGAGAAACACAAACAAAAGAATAACTCTCTTTTAGTAATCTTAAGGAAAATAACTCAAAACCGCTTTCAATTCTCTCAAACTCAAACTCTCCCTTAGCTTATTGTCATAACTCGATATCCCCTATATATTAATAGAAAAGCATTTTACCAAGAGTGCTGATGTGTCGTCGCTAGAGAGCTCGGCATTAATTATAAAAATAAAACCCTAGCATGTTTACACTCTGCTCTCACCTATAAATACTTTTTCTCTGAACAGATAAAACCAAAATTCAATGTTGATTTTTAAAAAAAATTGAAATGAAAATCAATTTTGGTTTAATTAATCAATTTATTTAAGGAAATATTGAAATATTAAAAACTTATCTTTCATCCTTTTATGATCATTTAAAAAAAAAAAAAAAATTGAATCAATACATAATCTATACAGTAAATAAAATCTAGATTTCTTTTTTTACATATGATGTGATTTGAATTTTTTTTAAACGGACATAATTTACTTAATTAGTAAAAAATAGAGTAAATTTTAATTTTAATATTTGATTTACCACTCATCCAATGAATATTTAATATTTTTGAATAAAAAGTAAGGAAATTTTGACAAAAAAAAATGTAAAAAACAAAACTATTCAATCAAAAACAATAAATAATCACTTAAAAATGTGAAAAATTGCATTGTATCATAAAGATCAGCAGGTTACTAAAATTTGAAATCGGAATATATAAACTAGTTTTTGTATCATAAGATCAACGAGTCATTATGTCTTTGATTCGTTTAATATATTTTATAGATCAATTAGAGTTTTATATTTACGTTACAAGCAAACTTTCAAATCGTGAATTTTATAATTTATAAATTTAATATTTGTTCCGCGGTATACCGCGGGTTAATACCTAGTAAGCTTTAATATTAAAACACGAAAACCAAATCCAACTAGGAAACACTTTCTTTTAAATAACTCCTAATCAAAATTGGATAACTCCTAATCTTTCTTCAAGCTTACTCCAACAATTAATAACCACTGATTGTGCCATTATCCAGGCTTGAGCCTCACTTTCAACTAATCGTAAGATTTCCTTTGCGTACTATCTTAATCACTATTGTGTTAAATAAAATGTTATAGTTTAATATTCATAAAAAAAAAATATTTTAAATTTAAGTATGTGTCTTTCTTGAATCATGAATATTTTTTTATTTTCAACAAATATCATATAGTCTTCCATATACTATATAATTTTTTTAGAACGGTTTTTGGATTCATCCATAAGGGTGAACCCATCTTATTCACCCCCTCCTAACTAATCAATCAAAATTGGCCATATTATCTAAATAAACTAATCAAAATAATTCATAATATTTAAATAAAATAATTAAGCTAAATCAATTATGGACCCTACCAATTGATTATTTTATTTTGCAATGAAACAAGATTATATATCGGTTTGAGTTTATAAATAAGAATTAGGTTTAGATTTTACAATTAAAACAAAAATATATTTCGGTTTGGGTTTATAAAGGAGTGGTTAGGATTTAGATTTTATAATTTTTTACGAAATTATATGCCGGTTTGGGTTTTAAATGAGTGATTATACTTTAGATTTTATAATTAAAACAAAATTATATATAAGTTTGGGTTTATAGAGTGATTAGGGTTTAGATTTTACAATTAAAACGAAATTGTAATAACGAAAATATATGTCGGTTTGGATTTATAAAAGAGTGGTTATAATTTAGATTTTACAATTTTTACGAAATTATATGTCAGTTTGAGTTTTAAAGAAGTGGTTAGGATTTATATTTTATAATTAAAACGAAATTATATATGGGTTTGGGTTTATAGAGTGATTAGTGATTAGAGATTAGATTTTACAATTAAAATTCAGAATTTATTAATAACGTGTGAGACCTTAACGAGAATTGTTGAACTTCATTTAATAAGATGTCATAAACCCATGAAAGGTAGTATGAAATTACATCCCTGTCTTTCTCGGAAAATTTAACGCTGAAAACGAAGAGAAACTTACATGAAAGTGAGTGAAGAATATTCTTAGCTGGATGTTGGTTATACAGGCGGCAGGCCCCATACTTCTTTTAAGGTGGAGAACTTGCTATTAGTATATATTTGATCTTAGGTATGCAGCCAAATAAATGTCTATAAAAACAAGCGTGCTTTCTAAATATGGTAAACTTAATTCTCTCCTCTCTCTCTTTTTTTTTCCTCCGCTATTTTTTGCATTTTCTAACTTCATGAGTAGACAGTAGACTAGAACCCTCAAGTCACATGACTGAAGCTTTGAAAGGGTTGTTTTTTTTTAAAGAGTTACTTCAGTTTTTCGGTTTAATTAGGTTCGGACTTTCTCATTTTTTTGGATTTTTGGATTACAGATAAAAAAAATATCCATATAGAACTGCAATTTAGTTTTATCCAAATTTCTTTGATAAGTTTGGGCATTCGATTTTATGTTCTCTTTTTCACAAAGAGTGTCATTCTACTATTTTTCACATAAATTAATAAAAGCATCGAAATTTCTCTTTTACCTTTGTTCATACACTGAAATAGTTACTCTTTCTAATTAATAAGCTGAAAAAGTAAAGACAAAATTTAGATTTATTTTTTTTAAATTATATTAAAAACAAAACTAACATTTTTGTGAAATAAAAATAAAACTTCAACACGACATTCTTTGTAAAACCGAGGAAGTATTAATGTATTATGATTTTGTTATTTCTTGAAGTTTTGAAGAAAAGTTTGTATATAAATTCATTATAATTTTGGTTTGAAAATTTTCAATTTGGATTCATCTTCGATTCAGGTCCAACTATGTTTTAGAAAAAAATATAACAAAATGAAAATAATTTATGTTTAAAAAATAATAATAATCATAATTTATTTTATGTAATTAATAGCATAATTTTATTAGTGTTATTAAAAAGATTTCTAATATAATGTAGTGCATTAGTTTTTAATAAATTTTGGTTAATTTAATTCAGTTCATATTTTGGTTCATAGTGTATTAGTAGCTCGAATATTGTGGTATAGAAAATTATATACCATTCGGTAGTAATAAAATTCATTTCAGGTTGGTATTGGTTCAACTCGGTTAGAGACACATATGGTTTGGCTCGGTCCAGTTTGATTCGGTTTGGATAATATCTTTTTAAAAATCCCAATTTGCATTCAACACATTATAAAATATGGCTGAGGTTGGCATTTGTTTTAACATTTAAAGCATCAGAAAAACAAGAAAGAGACTAAGAAACTTTAGAAACTTCTTTCTTCCTCATTTTCATGGCGACTGAATCTTGTTCAAGTGTTCTTCTCTCTTCCTCATTTCGTTCAGGAAACATGACTGATGCTTCAAATTTCATTTGCTCAAAATTTTCTGAGATTGCATTTTCTGTCAATACATCTTACGTTCTCTTCTCTGCCTATTTCTCCTTCACAATGCAAATTGGTTTTGCTTTGCTAGCCGCAGGTTCTATTCGCTCAAAAAATATCATGAACGTCATGCTGACTAACATCATTGACGCTTGCATAGGTGCTATCTCCTACTTCTTTTTTGGATTTGCCATAGCCTTTGGACCATCTTCCAATGGTTTTATCGGTGATCATCGCAACTTCTTTGCTTTAAACTCCTTTCCAGATTTCTCTGGTTATGACTTTAGTTTTTTCCTATTCCAATGGACCTTCGCCATAACCCCCTCGGGAATCACAAGCGGCTCCATAGCCGAGCGTACACAATTCATTGCTTATCTTATGTACTCGTTATATTTGACGGGTTTTGTCTATCCCACAGTCTCCCACTGGTTTTGGTCAAGCAATGGTTGGGCTAGTGCCACACGGTCTCACAACAATCTCTTGTTTAGCTCCGGTGCTATTGATTTCGCTGGGTCCGGAGTGGTTCACATGGTCGGTGGGATCGCGGGTCTTTGGGGATCCTTCATAGAAGGACCAAGAATTGGAATGTTCGATCGATCAGGAAGTTCTTCCGCTCTACGCAGTCACGATGTTCGCCTTGTAGTGCTTGGTACCTTTTTAGTATGGTTTGGCTGGTACGGGTTTAATGCTGGTTCGTTCATAACTATCATACAAAGCTACGACCAGCAGTTTCCTTACTATGGTCAGTGGAGCGCCATTGGACGAACAGCAGTGACCACAACGCTGGCTGGGTGCACTGCGGCATTGACCACATTATTCACTAAACGTTTCTTAGGGCGTCACTGGAAGGTCACTGACGCTTGTACAGGACTACTGACTGGGCTGGTTGCAATCACCTCAGGCTGTGCTGTTGTCGATCCTTGGGCTGCTATTATTTGTGGGGCAGTAGCCTCGTGGGTCAAGATTGGACTTGATAAGCTGGCTAACAAACTTAAATTTGACGACCCTCTTAGTGCTGCGCAGCTACATGGTGGTTGTGGCGCATGGGGATTACTCTTCACCGGACTATTCGCTACCAAGAAGTTTGTGAACGAGGTGTATTCCGGCGATGGTAGTAGGCCTTATGGACTGCTGATGGGCGGCGGATGGAAGCTACTATCAGCACAGATAGTTCAAATAATTGTCATTTTTTCGTGGGTGACGTTGACAATCGTACCCTTGTTTTATGGGCTTCATAGATTCAATCTTCTCAGGATATCAACGGAGGAAGAGGTGGCTGGTATTGATATTACAAGTCATGGTGGATTTGCCTATGATTACCAAGATGAGGATGTGGTATCCAGAAGACGATACGACCAGGCCCTAGGTGGGAGAGAAGTTGTTTGATAGGACGAAAGAATTCATCGGAATAAAAAAGGGGTTGTAGTCTGCTTTCTGAATTAAGTTCACATTCAATGGGTGAAAGGTTAGGTAATTAGACAAACCCTGATTTGATCGTATGATCTCCTATTATAAAATAAGATGTATCTAATTCTTAGTTGTTTTGAACACTCGCTCTTGATTATTGTCAGTCAAATGAATATCTTAACACAATTGTACCATTTCTATACACTATCTTTATATATATATATATATATATGATTATATGAATGATGATATTTGTCTGTTTTTGTTGCTTTACAGTATCTGGTATATAATTTAACATTATACAACATTACAATGCAACACAAGGTAAATATTTTTTTTTTAGTCAAATTAAACAAGGTAAAATATTCTCACCTTTTTCATATCCAAGTGACATCTTTGGTTTCAACTGCTAGTACATGGCACTTGTCAACAATTTTAATTGGGCCTTATAGGGGAAAGAATAGTGGATTTAATAATTTAGCTGGTCCCATCAAAAAGACATTAGCACTGCAGATATCAGGTTCTAATAGGGAAATGTAGCGACATAGTACTGTACCCTGTAGTTTTTCGTTTTAGGAGGAATGCCACTAAGCCTCTAAGTTTAAGCACACGTCTGCAGATAATTAAGAACAGACAGTTCTGCATTGAATATGGACTTAAAATATTGGCAAAAATACAAATTCTATTCAAATGATCTCAGCTAGCCAATTCTTCTAATTCCAAAATAATTACCGTTTGTAAAAAGGATTGTTCCTGCTTTGCATCATCACCGTGAGAAAGAAGTGCAATCTTTCTCTTTCTTTCTTTTTTATTTTTAAAAATACTATCTCGGATGATATCAAGATTCCACTAGTGACCAAGAATAAGAAGCTATTCTCTTCCCTAAAAGAAAAAGATTTTCCCTCTCACTCTCTCTTTTAAGTAAAAGGCTAACAGACGCCCATATCAGTTTTGCTCGGTAAAATTAAAGGAATATAGCATGAAAGCGTAGGGAACATGATATATGCACCAAGATAACTAAATAGAAGGTAGAGCCTATATATGCTTTAAGGCACAATCATAAAAATATAAAAATATCATAAGTCATCCAATTTATTTGATATAACTCTTTCTGTGCCTGAGTCATAAAAAAATAAAATAAAGTCATCCAATTTATATCTATAAATAAATTGGCAAATCTGTACAGTAATACACATGGCGCACTTCCTCTTGTTCATCTCTTCACTATCAAAAGCAGTTTCTAAAAAGAAATGATGACTGAACTAAATTGGAAGTATACTTTTCCTATATAGTTCCTATAGGTAGGTGTCTATTTTGAGACAGAACCCATTACTAGTGGTTCGAAGCCACAATGATTTTTTTTTTTACTTTCACAAAGCAAAAACGAATCTTTATTAAAGTACAGTTTACAACTATTAAATATTGGGTGGCTCATGACTCTGAGTTTTATAAAGATGTAGAACAAGAATAAAGAAAAAAATTGAATTAACAAATATTTGCATAACAAAATGTTTCAACAACAAAAATTCATCCGCGGCCCAATAAAATGAAGAGTCCTACTCCTAGGACAAAAATAATTTTGTACTCTTTTAAATTTACACAAAAATTTTTAATGTTTCGGGCCCGACTTTACACTTAAAATTTAATTAGTGGGACCCAAATCTAAATATTTTTTTGTAGGAGGGAACCAGATTTACACCTATTTCTCTTTCACAATGCAAATTGGTTTTGCTTTGCTAACCGCAGGTTCTATTCGCTCAAAAAACATCATGAACGTCATGCTGACTAAGATAATTGACGCTGGCATAAGTGCTATCTCGTCCTTTTTTTTTGGTTTGTTTTTTTTTTTATAAAAGTAAAATTTATTCACCAAAAAATTGTTTGTGCAATAAATGCTATATTTTTTTAAAAAGAGTCCGAAAAAACTTCTAAATTTTTACATAAAAGTCCACACCATGAGCCATAGCCTTTGGACCATCTTCCCGTGGTTTTAACGGTGATCATCGCAACTTCTTTACCTTAAACTCCTTTAATTTATTTTGTCGAAAAAAAAAAAAAAAATCCTTTAATTTACTGATTTATCTGACTATGACTTTAGTTTTGTCCTATTCCAATGGACCTTCGCCATATATACAAACGGCTTCATAGCCGAGCGTACACAATTGATCATTGCTTACGTTATGTACTCGTTATTTTTGACGAGTTTTGTCTATCCACAATCTTCCCGGAAAGCATCATCTTTAGGATATGCATTCCGATCATATATATCATCATTTAAGATTTGTAATAAGTAGAGGCGTAGTAAATAAACTCTTTATCTTGGATTATTGAACTTCTAGTGCATAACATAAATTTCCACATGCATAGAAATTATTTGTCTATTTTCACATAAAAATCTTCTAAACGTTCACCTTATACATATAAGTTTATTCATGCTCTTTTTGTAAAAGTCAATTGTTTTGGTTTTTCTTTCTAGTATAATACTTCCGAAACATTTTTGTCTATGATCCTGCAACGATCTTTGAGAAAATATTTTTTTTTGCTAGATGACTGATATGTGGTGTTTTGATCGGTTTTGAGACTTAGTTTTCATTCTTATTTTATATCTTTTGTTGAGTCAAAGTGTGTTTTTAGAGAGTCTTTCTAGTCCTTTTTGAGTCTCTACAGGTTTTAGGTTGCTTTGGAGGAAAATAAGCCACTTTGGAATAAAAGGTGATCGGGAAAGATTGCAAATCCAAGCTATTTTTAGCTTTCTTCCTGCGTTTCTGACAAGAAACGGTCGAGCCGAGAAGCAGAAACAGCTCAAACAAGAACTTCTCGAAGCAATTGAACCTCATGAA
Source organism: Erysimum pusillum (assembly GCA_900406355.1). Classification (NCBI taxonomy): domain Eukaryota; kingdom Viridiplantae; phylum Streptophyta; class Magnoliopsida; order Brassicales; family Brassicaceae; genus Erysimum; species Erysimum pusillum. Next base: position 1,615 of record OVBW01000344.1, on the reverse strand, counting down.
CGTGGTGTCACTTCCACGCTTGATGACCAGCTTCGGATTGATATCAGGTTCTTGATTTATCTTCCTTGTAGGAACCATTAGGGGTCTTGAGAATAGTTTTGGTACATTAGGGTCTAGAGAATGTGATTTGAGAGACTAATCTGAGTGATTTTTGTTTGAATTGTGACAGTTGGCACGTAAGGTTGAAGCAGTAAACCCAACCAAGGAACCTCTGAAGTCTGATTTAGTCAATGGGAAATGGGAGCTCATTTATACAACCTCTGCTGCAATTTTGCAAGCAAAGGTTACAACTTGTAATCTTTGAAACTTGTCTTGTTGTTTTGTATATGTTTTTTTTTGGCTTGTTGTGTCATTTTTTGTCTCTTTGACAATGTAACAGAAACCAAAGTTCTTAAGATCAATAACCAATTACCAATCTATCAATGTGGATACACTAAAAGTTCAAAGAATGGAGACTTGGCCTTTCTATAACTTGGTAAAATTTTCAAACCGATGAATTCTCTTTTTGTATCATTTCCAGAAGTAGGTTTTGCGTTGTGTTAGATCATATACAAAGCTCTTTTCTATGTGATGTGATCCATTGTTATAAATGTTCAAAATGTACAAAACTTTGTGACTTTGTCACATATATGTATGATCACATTCCATTGGCTGACTAGGCAAGAACAAAGGAGGACTAATACCAAAGTTTTATCATCAATATAGTGTCATCTTTTGGAGAGTAATATTCTTTTAGCAGAGTTTGTAAAATGAGACTCATATATTATAACAAACTACAATGTTTTCCTAGGTAACCGGAGACTTGACACTGATACGCTTGGTTAAGCTAACGTGGAGGCTGAATTGAAGTATTATAGAGAAGACTCTATATCAAAGAGAGTGTTTGCAGTTATCTGTTTTCTTAGTATAAATAAGTAGTCGTGTGTTTTAGAGGATAATGTTGAATGTGTGTGAGTGAATCAGTCGCCATGAGACTGAGAGGGAGAGATTAGAATTTGAGGGATGTGAGTGAAGATTCTAATCTCATCTGTTTCTTTGATTTGGTGTTTCTCTTGTTGAATTTGTGAGTTTGTGTTGCTAATCAATACATTTGTGAGGTTTGATCTTGGATAAGCAATAAATATAGAGAGTTTTACTATCAAAAGCTTATCAGACACCCCTCAATTCGAAGAAGGCTGCTGTAAAGCTCCAAGTTATTAAAATTCTCGGCTTTGTAAGTATACCAAAACTGTTGCGCTTCTATAAGAGAACCTGTACTGATTCATACACCATATGCTTCTTTAACTGATTAGTATTTGCTGTGCAGATTCCTGTAAAAGCACCTGATACGGCACGCGGTGAACTAGAGATTACCTATGTGGACGATATGGAAGCAACTAATGAGGGACATGTTGAAAGCTTTTCAAGAAAGGATGGTGAGATTAGTGATCTCTTTACTGATGGGAAAGATGAGAAAGGACCCGGAGATGTATACTTAGGTATGACAACTCAGGCTCCACAAGAAGTATTTTGCAGAAACATCGTTTTTCGACGAATTCGAGAAAGGAGAGAGGCTCCCGATCAAGTGATCTTCGCTCAAATAAATAACCTAGAATAAAACAACTACCGGATCAAA
>OVBW01000343.1:320-24955 GCA_900406355.1 Erysimum pusillum | reverse complement strand
TAAGTCCCCTAAAGAGAGTCTTCCTGTCAAAAAGAAAGGCTTCTTCTGGACCAAATCCAGTAAAATATGAACATGTAAGCAAAATCTCTCTCTCATTATATATATATAGTTGAGAGTCCGACCAGTGAATCACGTTTACAAGTAAGACTTGTGGTTGTTGTTTCAGATTCTGGCGTGCTCTGTACCTTGACTACTGTTTGAAGCATAGAAGTCGACACACACGGACACCATACATTCAGTTAAAAGCAGGCTATTTCTTGTTACACACTTTCCTCATAATGCTCAACAAAATTTGTCTTATCCATGCTTTTCTTTTAAGGATTACTAAAATTTCACACATGTAAAGTTACAAATTTAGATTACAAGGTTGGGGATAAAAACAACATTGGATCATTGGCTTATTAATTATTCTGGCTGTACGTAGATCAGAATTGGACTCTGAAGGCAAGCGATTGGATACAAAAGTTTGTATTATATGTACCAGCTTGACCTCAATCAAACTTCCTTCTGTAAACATTTTGATTTGTTTCTTCTTTTTACTGCTGGTGATTGTAATATAGACATCTTCATTTGTATACTAAAAAAGTAAAAATATTAATCAAATACAGAAACTTGAGTTATGGTCAGATACATAAGAAAAAATCGTTTTCAAAGACCAACGGCCGAGGATGTCTATTTTGGGAAAACATGAATTAAAAGAGAGAAGAAAATTATATATCTGTCGAGATCATTGGACGATTATCAGTAGGTCGTCATACATATGTGCTTAGTGGCAATGGCATGCGCATTTTGATTCGTTATAGCGCCACGTGTCATGACCATGCACATGAATGTAATATTCACTCAAACACATAAGTACACACTAGCGACTTTTGATTAAGGGTTAGGATCCTCTAACTACAAATGGCAGATCTGAAAGACGAACGAGGGAACCCTATCTATCTCACGGACGAGCACGGCAAGCCAGCTCAGCTCATGGATGAGTTTGGTAACGCTATGCACCTGACAGGTGTCGCAACCACCATTCCTCACCTTAAGGAGAGCAGCTACACCGGTCCACATCCAATAACTGCCCCAATCACCACCACCAATACTCCTTACCACGCAGAACCTATCTCCGTTTCTCACGACCCACTGCAACACCATGATCTCCGCTGGTTCGGCACCAACTGGGTAAGATTAATATCTCCCTCATATACTATTGAACCTAGGTGTATGTTATGTTACGTTTATATAACTTTCACATGATTCATGTAAAGTTCAATGTCTAAGTCTTTAAAGCAAATGGCGCGTATCCTCTCGTCATGCATAATTAAGTAATAATTGCATGTGACCGCAAATTGTTTTTATAACTTGCAAGTAAAATTTATACACCTATTTCATTTATAAAATGGTTTCTATGCATATGTGCATATGTCTGATTTATTATTATCAAAATTCACTATGGTACGTATTATATCGGCATATGTAGACGGAGGAGGATGGTGAAGGAGCAAGGAGGGGAAGTAATATAACAATAAATGAAACTAAATCGAAGCTAGGCGGTAACAAGCCATCCGCTGCGACCGTAACAGAAACAGGATCAGGATCAGGATCGGTTCAAGAGCCGCACGAGAAGAAGAGTTTTTTTAAGAAGCTTAAGGAGAAACTTTTCGGCCACCATAATGATTCGTGAAAAGCTTCTATATCATAAATCATGATTACCTGTACTTACAATCATGGTCTAAAATCATCTTCGAATTTATTGGGAAAAAATATGTTTGGAATTCTGTAAAATTAATGCTGTTGGTACCTCAACGTTGATTGAGTACATTAATTTACGAGTTTGGGAGATGTAAAGNCCTGTACTTACAATCATGGTCTAAAATCATCTTCGAATTTATTGGGAAAAAAAATGTTTGGAATTGTGTAGAATGCTGTTGGTACCTCAACGTTGATTGAGTACATTAATTTACGAGTTTGGGAGATGTAAAATGGATCCAACGGATAAGATTGCATAATCCTCATCTCTCTATTTAAAACCCTTGTGGTGTGGTTGGTTACTCTTTTTTCCGGTCAATTTCCCTCTCATAGCAAATGTTAGCTCAGTCGCACTTGTTCTGCAAGTCCTTGGATCTGACTCCGCCACCGTCTCCGGTGTTGCGGTCTGCCACTTCCTCTCTTCATCTCTCTTATTCTTCTTCTAGAAACACTCGATTCTTNACCCTTGTGGTGTGGTTGGTTACTCTTTTTTCCGGTCAATTTCCCTCTCATATATAGCAAATGTTAGCTCAGTCGCACTTGTTCTGCAAGTCCTTGGATCTGACTCCGCCACCGTCTCCGGTGTTGCGGTTTGCCACTTCCTCTCTTCATCTCTCTTATTCTTCTTCTAGAAACACTCGATTCTTCTTTCTTTCTTCTATTTCAAGCTCCCGCGGCCGGATCTCTCTGACTATGAATTCGAACTCGAAACGGACTGACCTAAGCGAAGAGTTTCCTTTGGAACTGAGCGACACCGAGATGGATCGATTCGCCTCTGTGGGGAATGCACTCGCTGACGCTTCCGGCGAAGTTATCAGAAAGTATTTCCGGAAGAAATTCGACATTGTTGATAAAGATGATATGAGTAAGTTTCGATTGATAGTATACAATGGAGCTCTGCTCAGCTTGTTGATATTATAGACTTATGTGGGTATCGAGTAAGATAGGGAGTCATTGGTGACTGATCACCAAGTGTTAAGGGAACTGGGAGTGAGATTAAGCAACGATCTGGCGTTTAGGCTTTTTTTTCTGAACCTCTCGCTCATTTGACATCTTTCTGAGAGTCCAACGTTTGTTTGTGTTTTCTTCTGATTTGGATCATCTCTAGGTCCTGTTACAATCGCTGATCAAATGGCTGAAGAGGCAATGGTATCAATTATATTCCAGAATTTCCCTTCTCATGCTATGTGAGTTTCCCCTGAATATTGCTACTTGACATTCTTGTTCCATACTTGAACTATGCTCTGCTAAATCTCATTGTCCTTCGAGATAAAGACACATTGGTTGCTATCTTTCCTTAGGCTTTAGTAGATGAATAGATAAGAACATTGTCAGTTCATGTATTCACCTTTATTCACATTGTAAGAAGCTGAAACTGTAGATATGGTGAGGAGAAAGGTTGGAGATGCAAAAAGGATTCTGCAGACTATGTTTGGGTTTTGGACCCAATCGATGGAACAAAGAGCTTTATCACAGGTGCACTCGTTACTCTATATTTTGTCATTTTTATTGTCTTTTCAAGAGTTTGAGGATTTGATTCTGCTATCAATTACTTCGTCTCAGGGAAACCCGTGTTTGGTACGTTGATAGCTCTGCTCTACAAAGGTAAACCGGTAAGACATCGACTCTGTCCTTGTTTGCAAGCTTCCCGTGTTTGTGGTATGCATTAAGCACATTCTGATGGTTAGATCGGGAATTCTTATTGCCTACTATGTAATCTGTTTTGTGTTAATTGTAGAGGAGTTTGCTCTGAATTGTTTAACAACTTCTCTGATGCTGAAGAATTGCATTTGGGCTTACTAACCGACCTTGTTTTGCTTTTCAGATTCTAGGCCTAATTGATCAGCCTATTCTAAAAGAGAGATGGATAGGAATGAGTGGAAGAAGAACTAAATTAAATGGGGAGGATATCTCAACGAGATCCTGCCCAAAATTATCAAAAGCATATTTGTAAGTCTGCGTCCATCGAGCCATATTAGCTGTACTTCTGTAGTCATCTTTCCAAGGAAATAGCCTAAAAAAGCAAGTACCATTCTCATGATCATCAACAATTCATCTTACTCTTGAATAATGACTGTTTTCTCTTCTCATTTCTTGACTGCGCAGATACACCACTAGCCCACATCTTTTCAGTGGAGAGGCAGAAAAGGCATATGCTCGAGTTAGAGACAAGGTTCTTATCTAATTGTCTAATATATTCTTACATGGGATTAGTTAAATTGGGATTGTTTCGTGGTTGGAGCATAGTACAGGCAAAGAAAACTTAGATGAAACCTCCTTATGAGAATTTGAAGACTAACACATCTCACAATAATCAGTATCTCAATTGAGTTTCTTACTCGCTTTTCGTATGGGCTCCTCTGAATCCCTTCTTTTCTTTTCTTTTCATTTCGATGTTAGTCACTAGTGGATCCATTTTGGCTTGCTAAATTCTATTGTTACAGGTGAAGATGCCATTATACGGCTGTGATTGTTATGCTTACGCTCTCCTGGCTTCTGGATTTGTCGATCTTGTTATTGAATCCGGTCTAAAGGTAAACTTTTAGAACTACACCACTATACTTTCTTTTCAAAAAGTAAATGCCTCATGTACCAAGCTTCAACTGGTACTGTCCGTTCAACTCATACTAATTGAAGTCAATGTTATTCTTTGCCAGCCATATGATTTCCTTGCTCTGGTGCCTGTAATAGAAGGCGCTGGAGGTACCATAACCGATTGGAATGGTAACCCACTTCTGTGGGAAGCTTCATCTAGTGCAATTGCGACAAGTACGTTCAATATTCAAATTAAAAACGTTTGTTTCATTTTTATCTACCTTGTCATTTGTCACAAACTCATCGAAACAATAGATCACTATACCTCTGAATGTCGAACTATTAAACATCTCTACTTTTTCATTTGTCACAGGCTTTAATGTAGTTGCAGCAGGAGATTCAGACATTCATCAGCAGGCTTTGGAGTCACTTGAGTGGCAGTGAAAAGCTTTCGGTGGTATGTTCTCGCCTACTTATTGTTTCTTCATAACTTTCTTGCTTGAAGACGATAACTCTGATCATTCGTCCATATTTGCTTGTTTGATAAAAAAAAAACTGATAGTGAGGTTATGATTCTGGTTAGAGCCTGTTTTTGATATTTCTTGAAATAGGGAACCAGAGTAATTTTATTTTTGGCTTTGTGTTAAAATTGTCAAGATAACAGAATTAGCAATTTGCTAAAAATAGACCACTGAATATCACAAATGCTTATATCCTCCACCAAATTACAGAATACTCAAAAAACTGGCCACACATATAACAACTCACCCTTTCTCTCTTTCATGACCTTTTTTTCTCCCTCTTTTCTTCAACCACAAGCTACCCAACAAACTCCCTCATTCCTTCTTATCTTTATTCATCCTCATCCTTCTCTCTTCTCTCTCTCCTTCCCACGCAGGAGGGATGGAGATAAGAAAGAAACCAAACATATGCACGGTTCTAGTATTTGATTTTTCTCCAAAGCCTTCCATGGCTCTCCTTCTGGCTATTCTCCTCTTCCTCTCAGGCCCTGCTGCGTCTGCGGTAACCGCCGCTGCTGTAGGACCTGCTGCCGGTTTTAAACCTGCAGATGATATTCTCATTGATTGTGGAAGCAAATCATCATCCAAAACCCCTGATGGAAGAGTCTTTAAGAGTGACCAAGAAACAATCCAATACATAGAAGCCAAGGAAGATATTCAGGTCTCCGCCCCGCCTTCAGACAAGGTCGCTTCTCCCATCTACCTAACTGCAAGGATCTTCCGTGAGGAAGCCACCTACAAATTCCATTTGACTCGACCTGGTTGGCATTGGATTCGTCTCCATTTCTTGGCCTTCCCAAATGACAAGTTTGATCTCCAACAAGCAACCTTTTCCGTTTTAACAGAGAAATATGTGTTGCTTCATAATTTCAAAATAAGTAACAACAACAATGATAGTCAAGCTGTTGTTCAGAAGGAGTATCTCGTCAACATGACGGATGCCCAATTCGCTCTCAGGTTCAGACCTATGAAAAGCTCTGCAGCGTTCATCAACGCTATCGAAATCGTGTCAGCACCAGACGAACTGATCTCTGATTCTGGCACCGCCCTTTTCCCTGTCAATGGTTTCTCGGGCCTGTCTGACTACGCCTACCAGTCTGTTTACAGAGTCAATGTCGGTGGTCCCTTGATTATGCCTCAGAATGACACATTAGGAAGAACCTGGATACCGGATAAGGAATTCTTGAAAGATGAGAACATGGCAAAGGACGTTAAAACGACCCCTTCGGCAATCAAGTATCCACCCGAAGTTACACCTTTGATTGCTCCACAGACGGTTTATGCAACAGCTGCTGAAATGGCTAATTCTCACACCATGGACCCTAATTTCAACGTCTCCTGGAATTTCCCCTCCAACCCATCGTTTAACTATCTTATTCGGCTTCATTTCTGTGACATTGTTAGCAAGTCTCTCAATGACCTATACTTTAATGTGTACATCAACGGGAAAACTGCCATTTCTGGACTGGATTTGTCCACTGTCACTGGGGATCTAGCAGCTCCTTACTACAAAGACATCGTTGTGAACGCAACACTTATGAGCCCTGAGCTCCAAGTCCAGATTGGTCCCATGGGAGAAGATACAGGGGCCAAAAACGCTATCTTGAATGGTGTTGAGGTTCTGAAGATGAGCAATTCCGTGAACAGCCTTGATGGAGAGTTTGGAGTTGATGGTAGAACCATTGGCATGGGGAAGCAAGGTATTGTTGCAACCGCGGGGTTTGTGATGATGTTTGGAGCTTTCATTGGTCTGGGAGCCATGGTTTACAGGTGGAAGAAGAGGCCACAAGACTGGCAGAAGAGAAACAGTTTCTCTTCTTGGTTGCTACCAATACATGCCGGTGATAGCACTTTCATGACAAGCAAAGGTGGTTCTCAGAAATCCAACTTATACAACTCAACACTTGGTCTCGGCCGCTATTTCTCCCTTTCAGAGCTTCAAGAAGCCACAAAGAACTTTGAAGCATCTCAGATTATCGGTGTTGGAGGATTTGGTAACGTCTACATTGGAACCCTTGACGATGGAACCAAAGTCGCTGTCAAACGAGGTAACCCACAGTCTGAACAAGGAATCACTGAGTTTGAGACAGAAATCCAGATGCTTTCTAAGCTCAGACACAGACACTTGGTCTCCTTGATTGGTTACTGTGACGAGAACTCTGAGATGATCTTAGTTTATGAGTTCATGTCCAATGGTCCATTCAGGGACCACTTGTACGGAAAGAACCTTGCTCCTTTAACCTGGAAACAACGACTTGAGATCTGTATCGGATCTGCACGTGGGCTTCACTACTTACACACAGGAACAGCTCAGGGGATTATCCACCGTGATGTCAAATCCACCAACATTCTCCTTGACGACGCTTTAGTTGCTAAAGTTGCTGACTTTGGTCTTTCTAAAGATGTAGCTTTTGGACAAAACCATGTCAGCACAGCCGTGAAAGGAAGTTTCGGGTACTTAGACCCCGAATACTTTAGAAGACAGCAACTTACCGACAAATCCGATGTTTATTCCTTTGGTGTCGTTCTTCTAGAAGCTCTGTGCGCAAGGCCAGCCATCAATCCTCAGCTACCAAGAGAGCAGGTTAACTTAGCTGAATGGGCGATGCAATGGAAACGAAAAGGACTTCTCGAAAAGATCATTGATCCTCATTTGGCTGGAACGATTAATCCTGAATCGATGAAGAAGTTTGCTGAAGCTGCAGAGAAGTGTTTGGAAGATTACGGTGTTGATAGGCCAACAATGGGAGATGTTCTATGGAACTTGGAATATGCTCTGCAGCTTCAAGAAGCATTCACTCAGGGCAAAGCCGAAGAGACTGAGAACACTAATCCCGATGCAGTGACACCTGGCTCGGTGCCGGTGTCTGCTCCATCTCCGATCACTCCCTCTGCCACCACCAACGCAGCGGCTACTGTTCCAGTTTCTTCTAAGGTGGAAGAAAACAATGGCACAGCCGAGGGTCAGGCCGTGGATGAACACTCTGGAACAGCCATGTTTACTCAGTTTGCCAACCTTAACGGAAGATAAAAACAAACAAAAAGAATGAACCAAAACGAATTTGTCGTTATAAACAGTAAATGAAATAGAAAAAATGACTTTTNTGTTTACTCAGTTTGCCAACCTTAACGGAAGATAAAAACAAACAAAAAGAATAAACCAAAACGAATTTGTCGTTATAAACAGTAAATGAAATAGAAAAAATGACTTTTAAGGTGATATATTTGTTCTTTGTATGTTTTTTTTTTTGGTGGTGGTCCGGGAGATGTTTGTGATATTTCTATATTTTGGTATGTATTTTATCAAATTTATATATTTTTTGTATAAAGTGTAATTTGTGGGTGGATATGTATATGTATGTATGTGTACTACTAAATGCTCTGATGCATTTATCTACTTATCCTCCTTTATTGGAGTTGTTAATATTAGGTTACAGATACAACTTCACATTGAAACATAAGTGTGTGTGAATATTCCTAGAAAATTTACACCATTAGCGCATAGAAAACAAAGTGTTGTTTTTGTATTCTAAGAAGTTATTGCTTTTACGGTCTGTACATCTAATTCAGACCAAGGATTAGATCATGTTGATCTTGTTCTCGCATATATCTCCTCTCTAAGATGGCATTAAACTTAAACTGGGGAACATACAATATGCTTGTCCTCCTAAAGTTCTAAAATAGAAACAAAAATTGAGTAACCAATGCTCGTATTCTCTTGGCTAGTGTAAACTCTAGTTAAAGCCGCCACATGCCAATATTAATCAGCTATATTAAGAAAAGGAACTAAAGGTTTTACGTGTCATTAAGCTTCGATTGTAACTGAATAAAATTAGTGTTTGGTCTACGAACCTCTGTTAGTTAATGGTCATAGAAGCCAATTTCCTTCTTTAGATGGGTTAGTTTGGTTCTGATAAGGGAAATACATTAATATTTTTATCTTATCATCATAGAAACCTTGCAATGTTTGTATCTCAAACTCTTTACAAGTGTTTGCAGGAGAGGAAGTATAGGTGAGAAAAGATTAGGGTCAGTCACATATTTGTTAAAAAATAAGAGAACCATGAAAGCAAAAAATATTAGAACCATGAAAGCAAAACATTAACCCAGAAATAGAAAGGATTCCCTTCAATTAAGCAAATGAGTTCTCTTTCTCTTTCCTTTTCTCTTCTTCTGTGTATATATAAAAATGAGTAGCTTAAATTTTCCCACAAAAGCCAAAAGAGACCCAAAATTTTTCTTTTGCTTTGTTTTTGTTTCTGTTATCTCTCTTTTTATCTATAACCATGGAAAACATAAGTGGGTTGGCTNAAATTTTTCTTTTGCTTTGTTTTTGTTTCTGTTATCTCTCTTTTTATCTATATAACCATGGAAAACATAAGTGGGTTGGCTTTTGACATGGGAGAGCTAAGAAACAACCTTCCCAAAAAGTATCTCATTGATTATGATTCTTGTTTAAATTGTGAATTTCTCGATTACTTACTCTCTGATTTTGGATTTTGTGAATGGTTATAAAAATAGGAGAGGATTATCAAGGTACTATTCAGGGAAAGCAAGATCATTCGTTTGTATCGCAGATGTTAAATGCCTTGAAGATCTCATGAAACCAACCCAACCTTTTGACGATGATGAGGATGATGATGATGCTTACAAGAAGAGGAAGAAGAAGAATAAGCAATCATCTTCGTCTTCATTTTCTGCTGCTGTTAACAGCAATGTGAATTTCTCAAACTACCCTTGTCGTAGAGTCTCTAGTAGCACCCATTGTTCCTCACCTTGTGTTGGTGCTTAGGAAATAAAGGAAACACTTTCTCAGTTTATCACAGATCTTTCACTAATGGCCCCTTTGGTTTTATTCTCAGCCCAATACTCGAACACAAAACTTCAATATGTGGGCCATTCATATCCAATTTTGATTTTTCTTTACTGTTTTAATGTTTTCGTGGTTATGTTTTTTTCTTTTTTTCTTGTGCAAATTATGTAGATTTGGATGTGTTTGTTCATAGTATTTGTTTGGGATAATGTTGGAAATCCTTTTTAATGTAATCATACGCATAGAAGTGAATAAGTGAATAAAAATAGAATTGAATATAGAAAATAATGGTGAGGAGAAAGAATTAAATGCAAATTGCTAAATTTTCAATTGTTACAAAAGTATAAATATTTTTTTTGGTAGGGACAAAAGTATTAATATTAGAAAACAGCTAACTAATTTAGTAGCATTAGATATTGTTTTAATTTTTTTTTTAAATCAGTATGGATCTTGAGAGCATATTTCTTGTTTCCCTTAACTCACAATTGAAAATTGAATTTTGAAAATTCAATAAAAGCAAAACTATATAAATTCTTAAAAAGTACTAGAAGTATNGAAAACAGCTAACTAATTTAGTAGCATTAGATATTGTTTTAATTTTTTTTTTTAAATCAGTATGGATCTTGAGAGCATATTTCTTGTTTCCCTTAACTCACAATTGAAAATTGAATTTTGAAAATTAAAAAAAAAAAGCAAAACTATATAAATTCTTAAAAAATACGTACTAGAAGTAATCCTCAATTCCTTGACCTGAAAACATGGAGCATACATTTGAAGACAAAGTCAGGACAAGTCATAATGAGTAATTGCTTACGTGGCTAATTTTACATGATTCACAACATCGGGAGCGGGCTAGAAGCGCGTACAGAACACGCCCTTCCTTTAAAAGCTGACGTGGTCAATTGACTATCTGACATTCTCTTTACCCATTTTCTCCTTTCTTTCCCTCATATTCACGATCTTGCCATTCATCTCCCAATCGTACGTTCCTGAGATCCGTATTGACTCCTTGTTACCGTACTCCGCGAGTCATGTGATTATTTGTGACCTGTATTGTGAGTTTGTGACTGAGAAAACTGATCGCAAGTATTTTCCCTCACTTTCTCGAGAAAAACCCTTGAGCTTTCTTCNTCCTTTAAAAGCTGACGTGGTCAATTGACTATCTGACATTCTCTTTACCCATCTTCTCCTTGCTTTCCCTTATATTCACGATCTTGCCATTCTTCCCCCAATCGTACGCTCCTGAGATCCGTATCGACTCCTTCTTACCGTACTCCGCGAGTCATGTGATTATTTGTGACCTGTATTGTGAGTTTGTTGTGACTGAGAAAACTGATCGCAAGTATTTTCCCTCACTTTCTCGAGAAAAACCCTTGAGCTTCTTTCTTNAGCTTTCTTCTCTCTGCCTTCATCACCTTCAGATGCCCAAGCAAAAAGCTCCAAGGAAGCAACTCCAGTCCTATAAACTGAAACACATCAACAAGACGATTCAAGGTACGTCTGACTTCTTCACCCCCAATTTTGATTTTCTATCTCGGATGATCAAATGGAATCGTTGGATATGGTTTGGTGGTTACAGAGGGAGATGCAGTGCTGATGCGGTCGTCGGAGCCTGGGAAACCGTCGTACGTAGCGAGGGTAGAGGCGATCGAGACGGACGCGCGTGGATCCAACGCAAAAGTTCGTGTGAGGTGGTATTATCGTCCTGAGGAATCCATCGGAGGGAGAAGACAATTCCATGGAGCCAAGGAGGTTTTCCTCTCTGACCACTTCGATTTTCAAAGCGCCGATACGATCGAAGGCAAGTGTAAGGTCCACAGTTTCAGTAGCTACACCAAACTCGACTCCGTTGGAAACGACGACTTCTTCTGTCGTTTCGAGTACAATTCCGCCACCGGCGCTTTTAATCCCGACAGAGTCGCCGTGTATGTGTTCCTCACACTCTCTCTTACTTATTCGCGCAGAGATGATTGAATGATGAACTACGTACTATTGCTTTTCACCTGAGATAGCTTATTGAATTGTTTGGTTCAATTTAGGCTTTTTTTGGAAGTAATATTATGTGTTGATTTATTGTGCTATTATAACTTATATGGAAAGAACCTTTGTCAATTAAATTGATTTCTTGTTCACAGTTTCATGAAATTGTTTTTGCAATCTAAATTGATTTTTTTGGTTGTTGCAGGTTCTGCAAGTGTGAGATGCCGTATAACCCTGATGACTTGATGGTGCAATGCGAGGAGTGTTCTGAGTGGTAAGGGTTCACTTGCTTGAAACTCTTTTTAAATCTTCTTTGACTCACAAGCTGGAATTTCTCATATGTTTTAAGTTTATTCCATGAGTCCTAGTGTATAAGCTATTGCGATTACCTGAGACTAATGCATCCGGCATGCTGTGATGCTCTTCCCTACTCATGTATAGTCTTATCCGATAGTATGAAAACCTGTGATGAATGGGAACAAAAACTGAACGCGTGTGATAACTGTGATGAGGAACCTAATGTATAGAACTGTAATTTACTGATAGCGACGCTGTTAAGAATTGGGTTTGTCTGCAGCTTCTTAGTCTGTGGCTTGCGCCCTTCACTCATGTTAGCTTGTTGTATGAGACAATAAGTAAAATGAATGAAGTCTCTGAAACAAATTGTGGATCATCTGATATTGGAACTGTTATAAGCTTAGTCTTTTGTAATGTGGATTTTGTTGCGTATGTCTTTGTCTTTTGCCGTTGATGTTGCAGCAAACTAACATTGGCTCAGGTTTCATCCTTCTTGTATAGGAACAACAATAGAGGAAGCTAAAAAGCTCGCTCACTTCTACTGTGAAGAGTGTTCCCCGGAACAGCAGAATATGCACAACTCTAATTCAACTTCTAAAAACAGAGATGTTAAGGTATTTCTCTCTTCCATATCAGAAAATATCGTTATTTTATTTTTTTGGCTAGTCAAACCCATCGCAGTTCTAGTCAAACCTGGCCATGCTTAAAAAATGAAATTTGGGATCGAAGTTAAATCAGTCCATTTAAAAACCATCCCTGGCAACATTAATAAGCTCTTTGACTGATCTACTATACTAAACTAACCTTTAGTATATATCTCCTTAAGGTCAATGACAAGCTTTTGATATGTTGGTCCAACAAACAGGTGAATGGGAAGCGTAGCCTGGAGGTAACCAAGACGAGGAACAAACACACGAAACGATCAGGTTAAGACAAACCTGTGAAAGCTATATATATCTGTGGTGAGTTGAGCATCATCGTGTAATCTATAAAGGTGGTTTGTGTTTCTATCCCTCTCTAGTTTTTTCTTTGTTAAGAATGAGGGTTTAGGTCGTTGGCTTGATTGGTGACTTGACTTGTTGTTGTATTATTATCATATGTATAGTTAATGGTTTCGTCTCCTTTAGGTGTCATATAAGAAATTTGGGTTAAATGGTTTGTTTATAACACAAACAATGAGAGAGCGTTGGTTGCATATTTGTTTTGTTTCATCACCGTGAACTCTAGAAAGAAGTGGTAACTATAACAAAGACCTTGCTTTCATTCTTTTAATAAATTTAAACGCATATCCATCCAATCATGGTGTAATTGTATAGCAGCAGTAAGTAGTTGAAATGCAAACATTTAAATTTACGTGTCTAATCACTAGAGCACCATCGTGTCTCCAGAACTGGGTCGAACGACCGGTGTTATTATGTTCGAGATACTGGGATCATAAAAAAGATAAATAAATCAATCAGAGAAGACAAACATTGCAACTAACGTTTCCGCATATGTCGCGAGAAAGTGGAAGATGAGGACTTTTGTTTCAGTTTTTTTTTTTTAAAAAATAAGGATTAATTTTCTACAACACGGCACTGTGAGACAAGTTGAATGAACCTATCCATCGGATACCCATTCAATGATTAACACGTGTTGGTATATAATTGGTTTCCTATCTTTTTCCCCATTGGATAAGTAATCTTAAAATATCTTCCGGCTTTTTAAAGTATAATAATAATAAGAATATCTCTAAAGAAACCGAAAGCTCATCTCCAAAGGGAAAAAGACATCTAGCGTATCTATACATACACCTATACATACATACATTGACGTTGCGTGTGTATATCTACTTTCTTCTATATTAATCCTTGTCCCTTCCTTTCTGATTCCTTCAATCGAATCGAAAAAATCAATGGATCGTCTTAAGCTTTATCTCTCCCTTTTCGTTTTGTTTTTCTTTGTCGCCTCCGTTTCATCCTCCGACGATGATGATCTCGTGATCCGGCAGGTGGTTGATGGAGCGGAGCCCAAGGTTTTGTCCTCCGAGGATCACTTCTCTCTCTTCAAGAGAAAGTTCGGCAAGGTTTACGCCTCCNTTCGCGCAGAGATGATTGAATGATGAACTACGTACTATTGCTTTTCACCTGATAGCTTATTGAATTGTTTGGTTCAATTTAGGCTTTTTTTGGAAGTTATATTTATTGTGCTATAACTTATATGGAAAGAACCTTTGTCAATTAAATTGATTTCTCGTTCACGGTTTCATGAAATTGTTTCTGCAAGGAGAAGTATCAACTGAGTCATAGATGCTTTCTTTTGCAAATCTAAATTGATTTTTTTTTTTCTGTTGTTGCAGGTTCTGCAAGTGTGAGATGCCGTATAACCCTGATGACTTGATGGTGCAATGCGAGGAGTGTTCTGAGTGGTAAGAGTTCACTTGCTTGACACTCTTTTTTAAATCTTCTTTGACTCACAAGCTGGAATTTCTCATGTTTTAAGTGTATTCCATGGGTCCCTAGTGTATATGCTATTGAGATTACCTGAGATTAATGCATCCGGCATGCTGTGATGCTCTTCCCTACTCATGTATAGTCTTATCGGATACTATGAAAACCTGTGATGAATGGGAACAAAAGCTGACATTCTGGCCTGAACGCTTGTAATAACTATGATCAGAGAGGAACCTAATGTATAGAACTGTAATTTACTGATAGTGTCGCTGTTAAGAATTGCGTTTGTCTGCAGCTTCTTGGTCTGTTGCTTGTGTCTTTCACTCATGTTAGCTTGTTGTATGAGACAATAAGTAAAATGAATGAAGTCACTGAAAAAAATATTTGATCTTTTGATATTGGAACTGTTAATAAGCTTAGTCTTTTTTACTTTTTTGTAATGAGGATTTTGTTGCGAAAGGTCTGTTGCCGTTGATGTTGCAGCAAACTAACATTGGCTCAGGTTTCATCCTTCTTGTATAGGAACAACAATAGAGGAAACTAAAAAGCTCGCTCACTTCTACTGTGAAGAGTGTTCCCCGGAAGAGCAGAATATGCAGAACTCTAATTCAACTTCTAAAAACAGAGATGTTAAGGTATTTCTCTCTTCCATATCAGAAAATATCGTTATTATTTTTATATTTTTTGGCTAGTCAAACACGTCGCAGTTCTAGTTGTATTACAGAGCCTGGCCATGCTTAAAAATGAAATTTGGGGATCTAAGTTAAATCGGTCCATTTAAAAACCATCCCTGGCAACATTAATAAGCTCTTTGACTGATTTACTAAACTAACTTTTTAGTAAATTTCTCATATGTTGGTCCAACAAACAGGTGAATGGAAAGCGTAGCCTGGAGGTAACCAAGACAAGGAACAAAAACACGAAACGATCAGGTTAACACGAACCTGTGAAAGCTATATATATCTGGGATGAGTTGAGCATCATCGTGTAATCTATAAAGGTGGTTTGTTTTCTCTCCATCTCTAGTTTTTTCTTTGATAAGAATGAGGGTTTAGGTCGTTGGCTTGATTGGTGACTTGACTTGTTGTTGTATTATTATCATATGTATAGTTAATAATTTCGTCTCCTTTAGTTGTCACATAAGAAATTTGAGTTAAATGGTTTGTTTATAAGGGAAACAAAGAGAGCGTTGGTTGCTTATTTGTTTTGTTTCATCACTGTGATTTCTAGAAAGAAGTGGTAACTATAACAAAGACCTTGCTTTCATTCTTTTATTAAATTTAAACGCATATCCATCCAATCATGGTTTAGTTGTATAGCAGCAGTAAGTACTAGTTGAAATGCAAAGATTTAAATTTACGTGTCGAATCACTAGAGCACTCTTTTACCATCGTGTCTTCAAAACTGGGTTGAACGACCGGTGTTATTTTCGATTCACTGTTATCATAAAAAAGATAAATAAATCAATCAGAGATGACAAAGTGACAAACATATTTGCAACTAACGTTTCCACCTATGTCGCGAGAAAGTGGAAGATAAGGACTTTTGTTTTTAGTTTTAAGAAAAAAAATAAAAAAAGAATTATTAATTTTCTACTACAACACAACACGGCACTGATACAAGTTGAATGAACCTATCCATCCGATACCCATTCAATGATTCACGTGTTGGTATATCATTGGTTAGCTATCTTTTTCCCCATTGGATAAGCAATCTTAAAATATCTTCCGGCTTTAATAATAAGAATATCTTTCTAATTATCTTTAAAGAAACCGAAAGCTGATCTCCAAAGGGAAAAAGCCATCTAGCGTATCTATACATACACCTATACATACATACATTGACGTTGCGTGTGTATATCTACTTTCTTCTATATTAAACCTTGTTTCCTTTGTGATTTCTTCAATCGAATCAAAAAAATCAATGGATCGTCTTAAGCTTTATTTCTCCCTTTTCGTCTTGTTTTTCTTTGTCGCCTCCGTTTCATCCTCCGACGATGATCTCGTGATCCGTCAGGTGGTTGATGGAGCCGAGCCCAAGGTTTTGTCCTCCGAGGATCACTTCTCTCTCTTCAAGAGAAAGTTCGGCAAGGTTTACGCCTCCAGTGAGGAGCATGACTATAGGTTTTCGGTTTTTAAGGCGAATCTGAGGCGAGCGAGGCGTCACCAGAAGTTGGATCCGTCGGCGCGTCATGGTGTTACGCAGTTCTCAGATCTGACTCGGTCTGAGTTTAAGAAGCATTTGGGGGTCAAAGGTGGCTTTAAGCTTCCCAAGGATGCCAACAAGGCTCCGATTCTCCCTACCGAAAATCTCCCCGAGGAGTTTGATTGGAGAGATCGTGGTGCTGTTACCCCCGTCAAAAATCAGGTACTCTACTCCAAATTCCTTCACTCTTGATTTAGATCAGATTCAATTCGTGTCTTTCGGTTGTGCTGATTCGGTGTACCAATTAGGGATCTTGCGGCTCTTGCTGGAGTTTCAGCGCCACCGGAGCTCTCGAAGGTGCTAACTTCCTCGCTACCGGCAAACTCGTCAGCCTCAGCGAGCAACAGCTCGTTGACTGTGATCACGAGGTTTGACTTTGTTGCCCTTTCTTCCCTTTTGGATTACTTTTGATGCAATTGAA
Organism: Erysimum pusillum; assembly: GCA_900406355.1. Classification (NCBI taxonomy): domain Eukaryota; kingdom Viridiplantae; phylum Streptophyta; class Magnoliopsida; order Brassicales; family Brassicaceae; genus Erysimum; species Erysimum pusillum. Next base: position 8,011 of record OVBW01000343.1, on the reverse strand, counting down.
CATGAAAGGATTAATATCATCTAATCAGGGTCAGATTGTGTCTTGTGCTTAATATATATACATGTTTACTCAATTATCAATTGCGTAATACAACAGTTTGAGATGATTAAGATTGTAATACTCATTTTCTTAGTTATATGATTTTTGTTTCTCATCTTTGCCTAAAGAAATTCAAATTTTCAATGGTCATGTAATTCTGATTTTTGTTAGTAATCTCTGTGAAGCTAGTCTGACCCCTAGTGTTGCTATTATCTCTTTATGCAGTGTGATCCAGAGGAGGCAGGTTCATGCGACTCTGGTTGCAATGGTGGGNAGGATTAATATCATCTAATCAGGGTCAGATTGTGTCTTGTGCTTAATATATACTGTACATGTTTACTCAATTATCAATTGCGTTATACAACAGTTTGAGATGATTAAGATTGTAAAATTCAGTTTGCTTAGTTTATATGGTTTTTGTTTCTCATCTTTGCCTAAAGAAATTCAAATTTTTCAATGGTCATGTAATTCTGATTTTGTTACTAATCTCTGTGAAGTTAGTCTGACCCCTAGTGTTGCTATTATCTCTTTATGCAGTGTGATCCAGAGGAGGCAGGTTCATGCGACTCTGGTTGCAATGGTGGCCTAATGAACAGCGCCTTTGAATACACCCTCAAAACAGGAGGGCTCATGAAAGAAGAAGACTATCCTTACACCGGAAAGGACGGCCCCACCTGCAAGTTAGACAAGTCCAAGATCGTTGCCTCTGTCTCCAACTTCAGTGTTATCTCCATTGATGAAGAACAGATTGCTGCAAACCTTGTCCAAAACGGACCTCTTGCAGTAGCCATCAACGCTGCCTATATGCAGACTTACATTGGAGGAGTCTCGTGCCCTTACATATGCGCAAGGAGGCTCAACCACGGTGTCTTATTGGTCGGTTATGGCTCGGCTGGTTACGCTCCGGCTAGGTTCAAGGAGAAGCCTTACTGGATCATCAAGAATTCATGGGGAGAAACTTGGGGTGAGAATGGTTTCTACAAAATCTGCAAAGGCCGTAACATCTGTGGCGTTGACAGTCTTGTCTCCACCGTTACAGCCACCGTCTCAACCACCGCCCATTAAGCATCGTCAATAATTTCAGTTACTTTGGTGATTTGTGTGAGCGAGCTTTCTGCGCTGACTCTCTATTTATCTCTGCTTCTTGCTTGTAAATAAAATGCATTCTATTGAGCAAAGCCTTACAATGCTCATTAGTGATGAGTTCAATCGGAAAATGAAAAACAGGCCCTTAATTAATGTAAGCCTACTTTAACAAGATCAGTTTACATGGGCCTTAATATAAGTCTTATCAAAAATGGGCCGTTTAAATTAGCCTTTTTTAACTATGATTACTTTACCTAAATTAAAAAAAAAACGACGTGCATGTGCTGTTTTAAAAATAGAAATGGACTGCATTTTAAATCAGCTGGTATCCAGGCTGGCCCACATTTAGCATTAAATGGAAACGGACGCGAGTCTACAATGCTAACGCGCTCTTCGTCGCGTGATTTAACACGCGCTCGATTTTGCATACTATAGTCCAGGCATTTTGCTCCATTTTCAACATTTTAGAATTTTTTAATTTACATGCGCGTGGGGAAGTTTTATCTTCTTGCCCCCACCCTTCTCTTTTTCTAATGATGTATATTTTCTTTCGTTGCTAATGATTTTAACCTTTGTTTACCAAAAAAAAAAAAAACGATTTTAACCTTTCTTTTTCAGCTTAAAAGAAAAACAATATCTTTCTGGACAATATGGAAGAAAGAACAATTTGTGTGCGAATTTTTTTTCTCCAAATTTATCCGTCTCTAATTCCTTTTTCATTGATATTTGTATTTTTCTATGATTTGATGTAATATTAAAAGTTTAAAACTATCGTATATATAATAAAATTACTAATTTGAAATTAAGTTCAACCTGTTTAAATTATCTGTTTTCTGGTTTAATTATATTTTGAANATTTTTCTATGATTTGATGTAATATTAAAAGTTTAAAACTATCGTATATATATAATTACTAATTTGAAATTAAGTTCAACCTGTTTAAATTATCTGTTTTCTGGTTTAATTATATTTTGAAATACCATAATTATTTATAATTCTTATGACTACTATTTATTTGTATTCTATGCAACAATTTTTTTTTTTTTTTTGGTTTTTTTTATGCAACAAGAAATGTTATATATCTGTCACACCTCGTAAAAATAGCTTGAATAGTGGAAGAGCTATTTAAATTACTCACGCGGCACATTTCGAAAGTTTTATTTTTGAACAAACAGCTACGTAATGGGCTAATGAAATTTGACTACTGGGCCATTATATAGTACCATGGGCTGGAAAAAGAGACATGTTGGGAAGGTCCAATTCCTCACTTTATTCATCTCCACAGCTTATTATTTAATTCCAAACAAACACAACAACAACAAATGGGTTATTTTTTGCCTCGTACAAATCCCATTATCCCCTCTCTTTTCTCTTTTGTAAAAATTTATCTCCACAGGCAAATAAATAAATTTAATTGACCCTTATACGGAGAGAAGGGAAAAAAAAATATACTTTGGGGTTTTAATAGAAAGAAAAACTTGTTTGTACCTTATATATGCAAATTGCAGAGGATGAGAGAATAGAATCCACATCACTCGTCTTCGTTTGCGGTGAAAATAAAAGTGAAAGGAGCGAACTTGTAACCATCTCCTTCGTAGAATTTGTTCTGAAACTCAACCCAGTGGAGACGCAGCGCGTGAAGGAACGCGCTTAGTGTCTCCATCACCAGCAACACTCCCACAGTCGCGAATATGAAGACGATGATCCCAACAATCAGGATCAACACATTGTTGTAACTGTTTTGTTGTTAGTGCCAACGAGAGACAAAAATATTAGACATGTTAGACCAAAGAGGGAAAGAGAGTTAGGATGTTAGACCAAAGAGAGAGAGAGTGAGAGAGAGGATGCATACCCCCAAGCGAGAAGGAGGACCTTCTCATAGAATACTGATGATAGCTCAGAGTGGGCAAGGCTGAAACAAAAAGGATGGATATTATTGTAAGCCATGAGTATGGGNCCAGCAACACTCCCACAGTCGCGAATATGAAGACGATGATCCCAACAATCAGGATCAACACATTGTTGTAACTGTTTTGTTGTTAGTGCCAACGAGAGACAAAAATATTAGACCAAAGAGGGAAAGAGAGTTAGGATGTTAGACCAAAGAGAGAGAGTGAGAGAGAGGATGCATACCCCCAAGCGAGAAGGAGGACCTTCTCATAGAATACTGATGATAGCTCAGAGTGGGCAAGGCTGAAACAAAAAGGATGGATATTATTGTAAGCCATGAGTATGGGTTATGTAACTCATGTATAGCATCTACTACTCATACCTGAGAGCCCATAGACGCAGGTAAGAAGCAGTGTTCGAAACAGCCCCAAGCACAAACTCTATGGTGTGAATCAGCTGATGCACAAATATTTCACTGAATTCAAACTCCTCGTGCCCATGGGATCCCCCCTGTGTCTCTACTTGAAGACTCTCATCTGTCTCATCAAGAGGTGCGTATGACTGACCTTGATGCCTCTGGACAAGGAAACCATTAATGAGGACAGCATAGAAAAGAAAAATAAAAACCTTTACACAGAAACTAAAAAGGGAAAAGGAAAGCATCTCACAGCTTCATGTTGTTTCTTCAAGATGAACGGCTTTGGAAGCAACATACACGGAACAGAAACAAGAGCTAGAAAGAGGAGCACAAGCTGGAAAATGGGAAGGAAAGATATGAGTGAAGCAAAACGTATGGCATGCTTTCTAGATCTCGTAACAGCAATTGCTATGCAAAGATACTAACCTGCACTGTTTTCTGGTGAGGGAAAAGTTGATTCTCTCCTAACTCATCGGTTGGGCTCAGGAACATATATATCATTACATGATACAAATCTGCTTGAGAACCAGTGCACCACTTTATGATGATGAGGACCGAGAGATAGCCAAACAAGCTGTTCAAGAATATCATTTGGGGAATGAACTGGAACCTGCAAGCCCACAAAATTAGACGCTATGATGATGATTTCCACTGTTTAAAGAACTGGAGANGATGATGAGAGTATGCTATGGTCAGAAAATGACAATGAACCCACCATATATTTACACTCGATTTGAAGAATGTAGCATTAAAGTAGCTCATTATGATTCCGAGGTTCATTTGAGAAACTCCGAGAAGGATGGACATTTTCATTTTCAGCGAGTTCAGGAATGGCAGCTCGCTGCGGGTTCCATGCCAAACAGGATCTAGACCAAATGGATAAGTGTCCCTGACCTTTATCAAACCAATTGTTGTAGCCTCACTGAACAATGAACATAGAACATAGGAAAAAGAAAGAAATTCAGAACCATAAATATATTCCCCTGCTACTAATATGCTTTTTCATTTATAAACCCGAACTACTAGAACTAGTCTGCATACCTGCAAGAGGCATCACGGCAATCATAGGCTGAAGGAGCAAACAATGGGTATGGTATAGAGAAGAACTCGTTGTAGATTAAGCCAGTGTATATTGAGAAGAGCGACATCATCAAAATGACATAACGCCCACCAAAAGCCATTTCCATAATATCCCCAAGTTTCTGTTGTCAGGAAGCAACAATTGACGAGTTAGCAACTTAGCATCTAGAACTTGCAAACACAAAACATAAAACATAAAAATGCAATAGACTAATCTGCTCTTTAGAAATGTCAAGAAAAATTCCTATGCTTTCATATTTGCATGCAACTCTATAAGAAACAGACAGCTAAACCACAGGCAAGTTCTGCTGATGAAACAAAATTCAATCTCGTGTTCACAGTCAGAATGTAAGTGACATCAGTTGGGGTATTACCTGGCTGGAAAGTTTCTTTTCCCTCAATATCAAGTACATCGTTGCAAGCAGCAAACATATTCCATGCCCCCAATCACCAAACATAACAGCGAAAAGGAAGGGGAAGGTAACAATTGTGAATACACCTGGATTCGCTTCCTGATACTTGGCGACACTGCAGAGTGGTGATCATAGAAGATTGATCAGAGGAAACTATGACAAGAGTAAAACGCAGTCTACAACACATTATATTATAGTACAAAGGCTATCTCCAATTTCCTTTTCCTAAACTGAGTCAGAAGTTCCAGAAAGACGCTTACCCATACGCATCAACAATTTCCTGGATTGCAGAAGTAAATTTGTTTGTGCGAAAATAAGTTGGCGGTGACTCTTTGGTCCTTAAGACCTGGAAAATTGATCCAACTTGAGAATTGGAGTCAACGGCAGCACGCTGTAATGCATCTTGAATCTGCACAAATGAACCCCATTCTACGTAAGAAAACGATACAAAGCCAGTAAACTCACTATCACAAAATATGTTATTAAATACTGCAATCGACAGTGCATCAAAACAAACAACTCACTTCTTTTGATGCAAAGACAGGACTCCAGCCCTCGGCCACAAGGCACTTCTTTGTCACATCAAGACTAAGCATGTTCAAAGTATGATAGATAGCTTTCTCTTTGCGTACCTGCAGTTGGGAATAAAAAGTTGATTTCACCGTGCATGGATTACAAATGGGTCAATGGGTCAACGCCACCAACATTGATCCACATAGGATAATACCTTCAGGTTCCATAGCTCAAACTTATCTCCAATGGTATGCAACAGAATGTTACGATGACCTAGTCCAGCATCTATGGTGGTTTTAAGCTCTGTTAATCGACCTGAAACCTGAAACATTGTGAAAAAATTCAAACATGGTACCCATATTCTCGAGTATCATCATGAAATTGCTAGCCTAAGATACATCGTGACATAAAAGCTAAACAGCTTCTAACTAACAGGCACACAATTTCAGTACATTAAAACATTATATTCTCATGAATTAGCTTTTATTGGACATCTGAGAACCAACGAATACTCAAACTTCTGTTATCACCTATGACTCATGTAAAAACAAAACCATGTACATAGAACAAATATTAAGGGGAGTAAATGGTCGGACAACAAAAGAAGTATATATATATATATGTACCACACCTATCAATAGGAACGTTCACAAGAAAGATAATACATACCTCTGTTATCATTTGAGCTTGTCTTCCAAGGTCCTCGCTGAAAGGGTAACGATTGGCCCCAAAAGCTTCACATATTTTAAGAACTTTGCTTTTCGCTCTTTCCCCGGAATAGAAGACAACAAAAACATTTTTCTCAGCCTACAATTTTGTTTAGTTACAAGTCAATTTCGNTCCTCGCTGAAAGGGTAACGATTGGCCCCAAAAGCTTCACATATTTTAAGAATTTTGCTTTTCGCTCTTTCCCCGGAATAGAAGACAACAAAAACATTTTTCTCAGCCTACAATTTTGTTTAGTTACAAGTCAATTTCGAATTGAGACAGCGAAAAGTAAATCTATTTTCTAACGAGATCAGCATTCACGTTGAATAAACGCTTGGCTCTGTACATCAACAAAATGTAAGTAGATGCAGCCCTAACAAGTAAAAATATTAAAGCCGAATACTCAGTTTAGATTTCTATAAGAACTTGCTTCCTATGTCAAGAGAATATAAGAACTTTATTCCTACTCAGTTTAGATCTTTATTACTATAAGAACNTGCAGCCCTAACAAGTAAAAATATTAAAGCCGAATACTCAGTTTAGATTTCTAATATCTAGCATGTGTAATATGAGAACAGAAATTATACAAGGAAATAAAGCAACTGGAGCCCTATTACTATAAGAATTTGCTTCCTATGTCAAGAGAATATAAGAGGAAAGCAGAAGCATCTAACCTTCTCCCCAGAGCTGGGATCAATGACAGGCTCCTCAACGACAGTTTGTCGAATAAAGATGTTGCCCCTAGTCGCACGAAATAGAATCCTCTCAAAAACCATTGACTTTTCGCGAGGCACTAATCCGGTAAGAAATCCAAGTTTCACTTGCTTTGTCGAATCAATGGACTTCTCCTGTTTAAAAGAAACTATTGTGATTGTTGGTAACTAAACAAGAAATTACAAAAACTTAAAGCAGGAGAACAGCTGCTTTTGTCATACTTCCTGCAACAAAGGAGACTCCAGCAGATCTTCACCCGTTTGTTGTGATTCTATCTCTCTCTGTTGAGCCGTGGCACTTCTATGAGCAGAAGAAAAGAACTCACCAGCCTGAAAAGATCACATTCAGATAAATATAGCGTGAAATGCACTTCCAAGGATTCAGCCATAACATCAGAAGCCTATATACCACCACAAAAAGCCCTTAGGTATGACTCGTTAGTATTTATCAAATATTACCTATTGTGGGAAGGCCTTAGGTATACAAATAATTTTAAAGCCGTGAACTAATACATATGGAAAACATATACCTTCTGAAGAACCAACTTGTACTCCATAAGTTCATTATAGGATCGCTGCAATTTGTCATTATTAGCATTGATTTCAACAAGTTCAGCTTCTAGCTCTCCAAGCTTGACCTAAGAAGCCAGAAAGAAGAAAAAAGTATCTCTGTGAGAAAACAAAAAGTCATGACATGGAAAATGAAAAGCAGGTATCCCCATTGTACCTCAACATCATCCAAGTCAATGTCATTTTCTTTCTCTAGCATTTCCTTGGCTGAAACTCCTGCTTTTGACATTTGATCCTTGAAGAAACGTATTTTCCGTGCCA
>OVBW01000342.1:0-24362 GCA_900406355.1 Erysimum pusillum | reverse complement strand
ATTGGTCATCTCCGGCCAACCGTGAAGCTAGCGAAGCAACTCATCGGCAGCGACGACCATCTTTCGATCACAGTAATCATCATCCCTTCAAGATTTGAAGCCGGTGATGCCGCCGGGTATATCGCATCCCTCACGACGGCATCTATAGATCGCCTCCGTTACGAAGCCATCTCCGTCGCAAAACAACCACCGACCTCCGATCTGGATCCGGCTCAAGTCTACATCGAGAAACAAAAGGCGAAAGTGAAAGATGCAGTCGCGAGAATCATTGATCCAACACGAAAGCTAGCCGGATTCGTGGTGGACATGTTCTGTACCTCGATGATCGATGTAGCTAACGAATTCGGAGTTCCGTGTTATATGATTTACACATCGAACGCTACGTTTCTGGGAATCATGCTTCACGTTCAATTAATGTTCGATGAGAAGAAGTGTGACGTCAGCGAGTTGGATGACTCGGTCAACGAGTTGGAGTTTCCATCTTTGTCTCGTCCTTTTCCTGTGAAGTGTCTGCCTCATATCCTCAGTTCAAAGGAGTCGTTACCTTTCTCTATAGCTCAAGCTAGATATTTCCGGAAGATGAAGGGTATTTTGGTAAATACATTTGCTGAGCTCGAACCTCACGCTTTGAAAATGTTTACTGGTGACGATCTCCCGCGTGCTTATCCAGTAGGACCAGTGTTGCATCTTGATTATGATGATGAGAAGCAATCGGAGATTTTGCGTTGGCTCGACGAGCAACCGCCTAAATCTGTTGTGTTTCTCTGCTTTGGGAGCTTGGGAGGTTTCACTGAGGAACAGACTAGAGAGATCGCAGTCGCTTTAGATCGAAGCGGTCACCGGTTTCTTTGGTCTCTCCGTCGCGCATCGAAGAATATAATAACGGACCGTCCCGGAGATTTCAAGGACTTGGATGAGGTTCTACCAGAGGGGTTCCTAGATCGAACATCGGATAGAGGGAAGGTGATCGGATGGGCACCACAAGTTGCGGTGCTAGCGAAACCTGCGATCGGAGGTTTCGTCACTCACTGCGGATGGAACTCGATGCTTGAGGGCTTGTGGTTCGGTGTTCCGATGGTGACATGGCCGCTCTACGCCGAGCAGAAGGTAAACGCGTTTGAGATGGTGGAGGAGCTGGGATTGGCGGTGGAGATACAGAAGTACTTAAAAGGAGATTTGTTCGCCGGAGAGATAGAGACGGTTACGGCGGAGGATATAGAGAAAGCCATTAGGCGTGTGATGGAGCAGGAGAGTGACGTTAGGAGTAGAGTGAAGGAGATGGCGGAGAAGTGCCATGTGGCGTTGATGGACGGTGGATCTTCGAAGACGGCTTTGCAAAAGTTCATTCAAGACGTGACGGAGAGTGTGGCTTAAATTGGATAGACAGAATCAAACGTTGACTATGAGATATGCATGATTCACTTCCAAATGTACTATGTACTATGTATGTTATGTCCTTTTCGTTGCTGTTGTAAAAATAAAAATGACATACATGCAAACAAGGAAGAAAAAGAAAAATAAACTTGAGAAAGAAAATATATAACATGTACAACCAGAAGAAATAACAATCTAAAAAGATAATGAAACAAGGACTAAAATTGCAGATTTTAAGCAAGGAATACAGCTTATGGATTCCAACATGATTTGCCTTTGGTTTAAGGAAAGAACCTCGCAATAGAACCATGAACATGGATTTAGCCCAGTGTCTACCCGTCGCGGTACTATTTTCCCACAGAGAAAATAACAAATAAAACGGTCAAAAAGGCAGCTTTAGAAAGAGTAGGCAATGGGATGCCATATTTTCCATGCTCAAACAAACCCTTTAGAAATGGAAGGAACAACATAACCACCAAAATACATCCACAAACCTCTGCCAAACCCGAACCATCTCCTCGGTGACTACAACTCGATCGTTGTAGACCCACCAAAGAACTAGCTAGAGCGGCTAGATTCACCAACATAATAAATGTGCCGGGAATGAAATGATATGAGCTATCAAATTCAAATTTACCCAAGTTTGGTTTTCGACCATCATCTTCTCCTTGAGATGGGTTAGACTCATATATTGACTTGGTCGAAGGCATACTCTTTTTAGCGACTTTGCACCACCCGTTACCCGAGATTCCAAGAAGTAGTTTGAGTATAATATCTTGGATGCTAAATAACCAGCTGCTAGTAGCTATTATTCTCCAAAGTGATTGGGAGACATACCATGATTGTACCGAAAAACCGAGGCTCATGAATTGCCATAGACTGTAGAGACAATGCATTCCTACAAGTGTGACTATTATGCCTAGACAAGGTCCCTAAATCCACACACAAAATATATAACAAAATATCAAACATTTTTGTCTAATTAATTCTATGAAAATAACCTAAACTATATTCAGAGAGAGAAAGACACCTTGGGAAATACGGCAGAGTTGTGAAGTAGGCAATAAGCAGGCAAGAGACAATAACCGAGCTCAGGGATTGACCTTATACACATGAGCGCCCATAAATAACCTAATCGTTGTCGGAACTTTATTTTCCGACGGGACATTCCGATCAATGGACTCTGTTTGTTAAAAAGAATTTCGATCGCTCCCGTCGCCCATCGCTGCTGCTGGATTATCGTCTCTATTCCTCCTGACGGCGTAGATCCAAGAAACGAAGGTGGATCGGGAGAAATGAATGAACTAGTCCATCCTCTCGAATGGATTCCAATACTCGTGTTTACATCTTCTGCCACTGAATTGTATAACCAACCAAGCTGCACGATTTATAACACATTAGTTTGGGCAAAAAGTTCATAAGTACATTAATATTTTGTGAAATGTTTGAGTTTAGAATATAATGATTAAATTGATGAGAAGGTAATTACATTGCCCCAACTTGTTTGGTTCTCGTAGTGACAATGCCCCACTTCTTGAGCCGCTTCAATGAAGTTAGTAAGGCTTTTTGGAGTATTTGGTTTATTTTGTAATGCATCGACCACCGATTTCACCAGCTCTTTAGAAGTCCCATATTTTCTCACTAAACTATCCTCAGCCAAAAATTCCCCTTAATGAAATGACAATAACAACTATGAATGATTTTAACTTTTTTTTTTTGGCATGGAATGATCTTTTGTGTAATTAAATATGATGGTTTTGTTTCTTTAGTAGCTATATAGTAGATATTTTAAATTCAAATTATATTTTTAATATACATTATATTAAAATGAAATTGTCAAATGACATTAGTTACCAAAATTTTGTTTGATACTGGAAAACCACATTTTATATTATTTTATAAATGATTTAATATGTTAAATATGTTTCGAAGAATAAATAATTTTGAGAAATCTTATTCCAAACAGAAGGGAGGAAAAAATGTGGAAAGAAATTAAATAAGAAAGACTCTCGATTAATTTTAAAGACAATATACTTTCTTATTTCAATATTTTTTTAATATTTTGTAATAGCATCTCATATGACCAAATACTTATTAAAGGTTTTTTTTCTGCTTATAAGTTGTCTTTTTAATATATAGTAGATTCATCATACTTACTTGTAGCAACCGAAGAAAGACTTCCGTTGTCTTCTAAATCATCTGAAGATAAACCGTACATAACTTTTCTAGTCCATGACCAAAAAAAAAAAAATAACTTTTCTAGTATGGAAGCATCCTGTCCCATAATATATCGGTCCTTGGATTCCTGCAACTCCTCGTCCCAAAGACTAAATTTAACAAAGAAAAAAGAAAAAGACTATGTATTAGTCGGTAATTAACATTGAATTGATCAAATGTATAAGTACAAAAGCGAGAAATCCCACTGATTGTAAGACGGAGAACTGGTCCGTGTAAGAATCATAGAACTCTTGAGGGAATTGAACAAAAGCACAACGGTTTGAACTCTGTGAGTTTTGTAAAAATACACACATTGCTTGTCGTATCACATCTGGTTCATTGACATACATGTCACAGTCTACGTTCAACGTGTATGGTGCATTTGTCATCAACCCTGACACTCGTAACTGTTCAAAATTTATCTTAATTAGGCTCATCACATTTTTATTATAATAACAAAAAAAAACCTCTACAATCATTGATACGTAACGTTTTAAAGACATGAATATGGATATCAATTCAAATTGGATTGCTATACTGATAGAAATGTTAGTTCTCTTTTACTATTTTAACTTACCTTCATCGAAATGAGTTATTATAAATATCAGAGCCAAAAAAATCTCTATATATCAAAGCTCATCATTCTATTGTAATAATCATATTCTTAAGAAGCTCGTACTAATTTCAGATGTTACTGTTGGAAATCTATATCTCAACCAATATTGTAGTGGTGATATAGGCCGGACACAGCTTATGTACTAACTTTAAAGCTTTAAAAAAAAAAGAGATGTGAGAGAAAAAATCATTATGTACTAACTTATGTACTAACCAGAAAGTTCATGGCTCCAGTTTTGTAATGATGAAAGTAATTTGCTCTTTTCTCTCTTGAAATGTATAGAAGATGAGGGACTTCTTTGTCGTCTCCCACACCTCCCTTGTTCTCCCATACCACCTTCAAATATACACACATAAAACAAGATTCCATATAATTATTAATATTATTATCAAACCTTTTGATATGTGCACATAACTTTAGAATTTTTCTTCTTCTTTTTTTTTTTTTTTTTGTCGAACTAGAATTTTTCTTTTTTAACTTTAGTTTTTCTTATAATAATATAATACCTTAACTATAGTTGAATGATTATTTGGTTTTGTGTTTGAGAAAGCTTTAAAATCATCGTCAGCATCCAACCAATGGGCATCTCCGGTGGCATCTTCAATTTTCCGGCATAACTTCTCGTACTCCCTCTTCATATTAATACAAAAATAAACATAATAAAATTTTTTCAATATATAACATGAGCTACGTCAAACACATAATATTTAAATATTAAAATACTTCACTTTTTTTTGTAAATTAAATTTTTTGAACTGAATTTTTTTTTTTTTTTTTTAATTCCAAACCAAGTTCGGACGGTTCATAGTTTTTTTTGTTAAAAGGCTTTTAGGACGGTTCATAGTTGGACCTTCGAACAAGCCAGTTTGAGTGTGTTTCCAAAGATGAACTCAAAAGCCAACTAAACAAACATACTCATTACCTTTGTCATGTTCCAGTCTTTACTGAATTGTGAATCGTCTGCTGCGACCAAAGGCTTTAAGAAATATCTAAAAGGAGCTCTAACTCTAACGTTGTATTTCTTGCAGAAGGGAACCCAAATCTTGGCGAACTTAGAAGCTTCCTTGAGAGAGAAGTAAGTGAGAGATGAGCATCCATCATCCGACACATAACAAGCTAATTTATTCGCCGGATAATTCACAGCTAATAGTGAAAGCAAAGTGTTAACAACGATAATCGGCGACTCCCTAACCGGATCTGACGTGGGCAAGAACATATCTACTGAAGGAAGGTCATGAACCCTGAAATTAAAATTTTATAGTCACGTTAAAAGAAATAGAAAGATAACACAGAAATGAATGATATTTGTTGAGAAACAAACTAAGCGCTAGGTGGAAAGCTACTTTGTACTTTATACAATTTATTAAGAATTTTTGATTTTCATGTATAATGGAAACTCTATGAAAACTCTTTAAATCACTATTCTAAAAATTTGCAACCTGAATAAAGTAATAACTATTTTTCGGTCCTGCTTTATATCAGTTTAAAAATGAACAAATTTAGATAAGACAATAAGTTTTAATATATATATTTTTAAAAACTTATGTAAAGAGTCCTAGTTAGCATACGATAATCATACAAAGTTTTACATATACGTAGATATAAAGACAAATATATTTATTAACGATTATAAATATGATATTATGTATTTTTTCTTAAAATTGACTTTTTTTTTTTAACTCATCTTTTAGTGTTTCTTATTGAATCAAATATTCATGGTGTTGCTGTTGTGCGCGAATTAAGATTGTACAAAATCATCCTCAATTTAAGAAAATGACAACAGTTTATCTCATGAATCTCTTAATTTCATAATATATATTATTTTGACCACGTTATTCTAATAATATTCACATCCCTTTCATTGCTGTAATAATAATAACCTTAAATTTACTAATGGTGTTTTCACTGTTAAAGGTTGATGAGAGAAGAACACTTTATAATTTATATAGTGTTTAGGAAATAGTATATTGACTCTCATAATCATAAGCTTTGGGTTACATGTGTTTATATAATAAAACAGTTTCCTAATCTAAAATAGAACTAAATCTTTACATATCATATAATAAATATTACAATATTTTCATATTAATATGTGGATCTTCTAGATCTTTCTACATTCACATGTAAACTCATTGAAATTCTTTAATATTATATTCCCGAATGAATTTGCTGTATAAACAATAATCTATTTTTCTATTGCTAAACATTAGTTGGCCAAGAAGAGAATGTAAAAGTCAACGCATATAAATAATTGATATTATCTGCTGGATCAAATCATCAAGATCACTGCTCAGATAGTATTATTAATTTATAAAAGTTTAGTGTATTACTTTATTATCCTATTAATATTAGAAGAGAACTTTAACATTAAATTTGTTAAATATTACATCATATACCAACCATAACATAAATATGATGAAAATGTCTAAATAATTAGATCTGTATTACCAATGTTACCAATCATAACAGAAAAATTTTCACCCTACTAACCATATAACCGAACAATTTTACGATATCTTTTTCTATTTATAAGGAATATATATTTTTAGAAACCAGATCTTCACAAAATCTTTTTTTTTTTTTTTTTTTAACTTCATTCAAATTCTTTTAAATAAAATAGTTACTATTTATAGTTTGTTACACACATTGAAAGATTTTCAACTGTAATAATTTTAATAAAAACACAAGTTTGTGTACCTTTCATCAAGTCTATTTGGATATGGTATATCTTCAGCAGGACTCCATTTTATGAATGTAAAAATCAGCCATACGACTAAGAAAGAAGATTCACATATAAAAGCTGAAATCCAAACGTTGTCGTTTTGGCTTATATGTAGGATTCGGTACCAGAGAAGGGAAAAGAGAAGACCGAGAATCGTGAGATCCACAGCTCTTAAAATGTAGCTTTTGTGTGAGATCCTTTCGGAAAGAGGAAGGAGAGAAGAGCTTGAATCCGCCATTGGAGGAGCTTTATTGTGAGATTTCTTTTGGTTTTGACGTGTGTATGTATATATATAATGTGTACTAATGTATATATACTAACATTGAATTATAGAACTAATATTCGCCTAAAATTTGACTAATTTTTTAAGTAAAATTACCATTTAACCCGCGGTACACCGAGTGACAAAATTTATATTTATTATTTTTTATATAATAATAGTTTAGTATTTAGTATATTTTAAATTTTGATAAAAATATGTTTTTAGTTTTTTATATTCATAGTAGTAAAATGGTTGATTTATATATTATAATAATTTTTTATTATATACTCTAATATAAAATTCCACCAACCCGTTAATTTTTATGATTTAGTGCAATTTTTACATTTATATTATTATTATTATTTTTTTAAAAAATATAATCAAACAAAGATGATATGTGAAAAATCAATTTAAAAAAAAAACTTTGAAATTATTAAATGAAATAATTTTGTTGACAAAATCGGAAGAGAGATAACATATTATTTTCTTAAATAAATGAAAGAATCAAAATGGAATTTAAATTGATTTTTTGGAAAAGATATGGTAAAGTTTTTTGGAAAAATAATTTAAAAATAAATAAATATTAATGGCATTCTTTGTAAATAAGTCTTAACTCCAAAACTACTTTACAAAATATACTTCAATATTAATAATATAGATAAATATTATCATTACTAGGTCTCAGATCCCCTGCGATGTCGCAGGAGAACATTTTATTCTAAAATTTGAAATACCGATTTATATTATGTTAAAGATATGTGATCATAAGTGAAAAATATATTATATAGTAGTATAAAGAGATGTAACCTTAGGAACATATATTGATATTGTTATATCAGTATAAAGGAAAAATCACGACAAAAAATTTATCATTCTAAATAACAATGTATTAACAAAAAATTATACTAAAGAGAAACATAATTTTTGAAAGATAAAACTATTTTAGTAATACTATATGTATCTTTTGGTTCATTGTCTCCCTTCGAACACGAACCATTGTGTCCCTTCGAACTATCGTGTTCTTTTGAACCATCGTGTCCTTTTGAACCATCGTGTCTTTTCGAACACGAACCTTTGAGTCTATTTTAACACGAACCTTCGTGTCCCTTCGATCCTGCACTCCTAAATCTATCCAAGTCCATCTCGGACAATCGTGGTTCATCTCTCATCCGCGGGTAGTCGTCACCAGACTTCTGGCCGACCCCTTTCTCGGTGGTTCTTGATCGCGAATGTTTTGGGAGTGACCCATTTTGTTGGTGTGGATGTTGTGTCCAACCCTTAGGACGTCCACCCCTTATATAGGGATGAAAGGGTGTCTTCTGTAAATGACACATCCATTCCTTGCACCCTTTCAAAGGGTTGCATCTTTCTGATCGTAACCGCTTGATTTTCACACCCTTTGGCAGAGACATCCCTTCGTCCCCGAGCTTACAAGCTACCACAATCAACCATCTCTAGTGTTAGCTGACCAATCGACCGAGCTGGGCCAGTTCTCAGTTAGTTCATTCGTCTGGTAAAAAAATTGACAATTGAAATGTCGAAGTACATTTAGCATTTATAAAATAAGAAGAGGGACATTTTTTTAATTGATTTTTACAGATTCTAATATCTACTGTAATGTACTAAAACATAATGTTTGACAACAAAATTTATAAATTTTATTTTATTTTATGTAAAAAACTATTTTAGTAATTAAATAGAAATAAAAAAAATAAAAAATTATGATAAATATACGCAATCGTAAAACAGGTTTGCAAAGAAAAGACGCAACCATATATAAAAGGTATTTTAAAAAAAAAAGTTACGAAAATATATAATGAAAAGACACAATCGTAATATAGAGTTACAACAAAAAGACACAACCGCTAAAATGAAAAAACACAATCATATAACGAAAAGATACAACCTTAATACCTTATAATAAAAAGATACAACCGTACGCGTTTTTTCGGATTGTTATTATTATATAGATTAGGAAGTGATTTGCACATTGAGCGAGTTTGATACTATATTGTGATCTTAGTATATTTTGTTTTGTTTTCTAAATTTTAAATTTTATTTATTGAGAGATTTTGTATTATAATTTCAATATACGTAATATGTGAAAATTTAGCATATTTTTCTAATATTATTTTCAATAACTATAAGCCTAAAACAGTTAAAAATGTATGGATTCAAGTATAAAAGAATATGGATTCAAGTCAAAGAGATAGTGGAAAGGTATAAAAGTAATAAAAGTAACTATGATTTTAAAATAATTTCAAATGAAGATATCATAGTGGTTTTAATATGAAAATTGTCTGATAATATTAAAATAAAATTATAATAATATTTAAGAAAAAAATTAATCCACCAATATGGAATCATACAAAAAAACAGTAAATGAAAACAAAACATTATGCTTGCCTTCTTATGTGCTGCAATTACTTATTGCATTTTTTGTTTTTTGATGTCTTTTGATTGATTGATTACACATGATTGGTATATCGCATACTGATAGAAAATTATTTACAGCAACGATAATATTTATGTAATATGTTAATTTTAGATTTAACCTCTAATAATCAAAAAATTAAAAGAATTGGCTTAATATGATATATATTGCATCTCAATTGCAAAATAAAAAGATGTTTCAATATATTTTCATATGTCTTTTTTTATTTTATTTACATCATATATTTTCATATCTTTTGGGAACATATAATAATATTGACGCATTTATGTCCTACAAAAAAGAAAAATATTGACTCATTTATGTTGTAAATATAGACTTGAACCCTGATGGAGATATTGCGTAGAACCGTTAATACCAATGTGCTACAAGAATATTTGACGAACATGATCACCTATAGGGTTATATAACCTATATATTGATAGAAAATCATGAATTCCTTCATAATTTTTTGCAACTTGTAATGTACATGAACATGATCAATATCTACAACTTGTAATGTATTTCATGATTTCCTAAACTGAAAGTATTAGATATGTTATTACCATGACATTTATATCCCTTCATGTACCAAGAGCAATATATGAATAAGAATATGAATGGTAGAAGGAGAACTTAATGGAAAAAACGAAACCAAATTATCTGAGAGACATCTACCTCAGTTTGATTAACTGATTGAGCAATATGGTAAGCTGTGTTACGATTTTCGGCCTGTTTTCTCTCTTAACCCATCCCAAAAGTACAATAAATGTCATAAACTGGTGGTTCTTCACAAGTCACAACAACGTGCACGTCTATCTCACACTTAAATAGTCAAATCTTCTACAGAAGATGGAAAAACAAACAAAAACTCACTCAACAACTCAGCATCACCTATTCGAACCACAAGATGCAAAGGAGTAATCCTTCTTCTTTCCTTGATGCTGACTAAGCTACTGTCAATTGCCACAAAGTGGATTGTACTGAAACCTGACGCATTTAGCTTTAGAGCAAGCGACGGCTTTAAATTCATTAACTCTATGGCAAAATGAGTGTTCCCTTTCTCGGCTGCAATGTGTAGTGGCGTCTCAAAGAAAGACACTTTATTGAAGTGTTCTAAAATATTTGGATTTCAGCAATCAACCCATAGAGTGTTTTGATATCTCCATCTTGAGCTGTTGTTTTCAATATCACATAGATATTATTANACGGAACTCTGACGGATATGCTCGTCGGTTTTGAGCTGTTTTCTTGTAGTGGCTTCAATGAGTTCCATCTCAACATCCTTGAAAGAAAATTGTTGTGTTTGGTATGTATTAGTAATACTAATATAATCATAATAAAATATCTGCACTGCTAACTTAATTGTAGCAGAAGTTACGCACATCTAAAGGCATTGTGTGATCTTGATATTATCATCTGGCTACAACCATACTATGACTGCCAATGATACACAAGTCTACTTCTGGTTTTGAGAGTTTTGACTCTTCTGTTATGAGTCATGTAAGGTGCCTATTGGTATCAATATTTTTATTTTTATTTTCTGTTTTTGTATTATTTGTATGAGGCTTGAGTCTCTGAACTTCTTTCTTCCTCCTTTTGGAAATGAATCAAAAGCGTTAAAAAAAAAAAGATTACAGGGTAGGCCTAAGTTATTTGTTCCTTAAAGTGAATCACTTAGAATATGCCTTCAGTATTTTTGATTTAATTTGTTTCTTCTTCTTAAAAACTATTCTCAAGTATATAGCTGATAATTGCTTTTTTTGGTGGTCACATATAGCTAACAATTTTCTATCTTTATATACATAATCATAAATATAAATTGTTTAATAAAAAACCTGAAACTTTTATTAAACAGTATATTTTGATTAAATTTTGTTTTGTATGTTTTTCATTTGATCATAGAATGTTTTTTTAAAATTTCAAACAAAAAAGGTATTTGATAGTTGTAAGGAAAACAACATAAAAATGACACACAAACAGTGAAGAAAAAGAAAAGTAAACTTGATAAAGAAAATATAAAATGTACAACGAGAAGAAATAACAATCTAAAAAGATAATGAACCAAGGACTAAAATTGATTCCAACACGGGTTGCTTTTGGTTCAAGGAAAGAAACTACCAATAGACCATGAACAAACATCAACAAACTTGGATTTACTTAGCCCAGTGCATGTCCCTCGCTCTACTATTTTCACACAGAGAAAACAACAAATAAAACTGTCAAAAAGGCAGCTTTAGAAAGAGTAGACAATGGGATGCCATATTTTCCATGCTCAAACAAACCCTTTAAAAATGGAAGGAACAACATAACCACCAAAATACATCCACAAGCCTCTGCCAAACCCGGACCATCTTCTCCGTGACTACAACTCGACCGTTGTAGACCCACCAAAAAATTAGCTAGAGCGACTAGATTCACCAACATAATAAATGTGCCGGGAATGAAATGATATGAGCTATCAAATTCAAATTTACCCAAGTTTGGTTTTGGACCATCATCTTCTTCTCCTTGTGATGGGTTAGACTCATACACTGACCTAGTCTCAGGCATACTCTTTTTAGCGATTACGAACCCGACTTTCGAGATTCCAAGAAGTTTGAGTATGATATCTTGGATGCTAAATAACCAACTGCTGGTGGCTATTATTCTCCAAAGTGATTGAGAAACATACCATGATTGTACCGAGAAACCGAGGCGCATGAATTGCCATAGACTGTAGAGACAATGCATCCCTACAAGTGTGACTGTTATGCCTAGACAAGGTCCCTAAATCCACACACAAAATATATAAAAAAAATATTTAAACTTTTCGTCTAATTAATTCTTTGAAAATAAACTAAACTATAACCAGAGAGAGAAAGACACCTTGGGAAACAAGGCGGAGTTGTGGAGTAGGCAATAAGCAGGCAAGAGACTATAAATGAGCTCGGGGATTGACCTTATACACATGAGAACCCAAAAATAAGCTAATCGTTGTCGGAATTTTATTTTCCGGCGGAAACCGATCAACGGACTTTGTTTGTTAAAAAGGACTTCGGTCGCTCCTGTTGCCCATCGTCGCTGTTGGACTATCGTCTCTAGTCCTACCGACGGCGTAGATCCAAGAAATGCAGGTGGATCCGGAGAAATGTATGAGCTAGTCCATCCTCTCAAATGGATTCCAATACTCGTGTTTATATCTTCTGCCACTGAACCGTATAACCAACCGACCTACACCGATTTTATATAGAAAAAACACATTAATATGGGCAAAGCTAGGCTCATACATTCTTGAAAATAACACGTCAGATATTTTGTATAATGTTTGATTTTAGAGAATAATGATTAAATTGAGAAGGTAATTACGTTGCCCCAACTTGTTTGGTTCTCGTAGTGACAATTCCCCACTTCGTGAGCCGCTTCAATGACGTTTGTAAGGCTATTTTGAGGATTTGATTTTAATTGTAATGCATCCACCACTGATTTCACCAGCTCTTTAGAACTCCCATATTTTCTCACTAAACTATTCCCATGAGCTAAAAACTCCCCTTAATGAAATAACAATAACAACCATAAATATGTTGATATAGGAACAGTGAAAATAACTAAAACTATTATAAATTGTATGTAAGATGAATAATATTAGAACATATTTAGGAATGCCTAGTAGAATAATGAAATAATTAATTAGAGTTAATGAAATTAAGGTGTGTATAACTTTTAAAACTCCTTCGTTTTGGATAAAATTAGAAAATAAATTTCAAAATGAGGGATTTAAACAACGTAGTTCTGTGCGACGTTAAAATATTAGTCGTTCGTATACATGTTGACAGTTATATTGCGGTTTTGTTATAATTTAAGAGGGGTTTATACATTTTTTTAGTTGGAAGATATTTATAAAAACTAAAATAAAACATTCTTAATTAGCACAAAATCCTTTAATAAATTAAAATAGCATAATAATGAAACGATAAAAAATTGGTCTCAGTATATAAATAAAATATTTTAAATGATGTTGCAAAGGAGTATATGAAAATCTCATATGAATTTCGGCTTACTTGTATCAACCGAAGAAAGATTTCTGTTGTCTTCTAAATCGTCTGAAGATAAATCGTACATAACTCTTCTAGTATGGATGCATCCTGAGCCAGCACATATCGGTCCTTGGATTCCAGCAGCTCCTCGTCCCATATACTAAGTTTGACAAAAAAAAAAAAAGAGAGCAAGTATTGGTCGATAATTTTCTAACCTTGTCAAAAAAAAAGTATTGGTCGATAAATAACATTGAGTTGATCAAATTAAAATGTAAGTAAAGATGTAAAAGAAGGAGAAATCCCACTGATTGCAGGACGGCGAATTCGTTGGTGTAAGAATCATAGAACTCTTGAGGGAATTGAACAAAAGCACATCGGTTTGAATTCTTTGAGTTTTGTAAAAAAACACACATTGCTTGTCGTATCACATCTGGTTCGTTGACATACATGTCACAGTCTACGTTCAACGTGTATGGTGCATTTGTCATCAACCCTGACACTCTTAACTGTTTAAATTCATCTGTAAGGTTCATCACATTTTTATTGGAAAAAAAAAAGAAGATCTACGATCATTGATACTTAACGTTTATATAAAGGCATAAATATGGATATCAATTTAAATTTGATTGCTATACTGTTATCAATTAAGAAATATAATTAAATAAGTATAATAGTTGTCTAGTTCTCTTTTATTATTTTACCTTCATTGAAAAGACGTATAATCTATTCTCGATATATCAAAACTCATCATTTTTTTGGTAAGCATCATATATTAACGAAACTCAAACTAATTTCAGATCGAAGTTATAGTAATCAAACGTATGCTTGATGAAAACTATATATCGATCTCAACCAATATTGTAGTAGTGACAAGCCCGACACAACTTATATATGCACTTAGAAGTTTATAAACAAATAAAAGAGATGTATGAGAAAAATCATTAACCAGAACGTTCATAGCTCCAGCTTTGTAATGATGAAGGTAATTTGGTCTCTTCTCTCTTGAAATGTAGACAAGATGAGGGACTTCTTTCTCGTCTCCCACACCTCCCTTGTTCTCCCATAACACCTTCACATACGCATACAACAAGATTCCATATTATCGTTATAATTTAACTTTTTGAAATGTGCAGAACTTTGGAAAATTGTACAAATACCCTAACTATGATTTATCTTATATAATAATACCTTAACTATAGTTGAATGATCATGTGGTTTTGTGTTTGAGAAAGCTTCAATATCATCGTCTGCATCCAACCAATGGGAATCTCTGGTGGCTTCTTCAACTTTTCGGCATAACTTCTCGTACTCACTCTTTCAATATATGTAGCATGAAAAACGTCATATAGCATTAAAAGGGAGAATTGGTGAAAAAACCAAAAAAAAAAAAAAAAAATTGTAGAGAGAAGGGGGGTTTACTTATTTTTTTAATTTTTTTTTTTTTTTCTTAGTCATTTGAGCCAATTTCCCCATATTAAAAAGTTAAAAAGGAGTTATTTCCAAAAATAAAAAATAAAATAAGAGTTGAGATGTTAAAAATAAAAAAATAAAAGGAGTTACTTCGCTCTTTTTTTCTTAAGCGTTACTTCAGTCTTTTTTTTTTTTGTGGTGAACTTATAAATCTATAAAAATACAAAGAGATTTTTTTTTTTTGGTGGGAAAAAAAATTAAAAAAAAAATGAACTTTTGGTTTTCTATTGAAACTGAAAATAGAAAAAAAAAAATGAAAAAAATGAAAAAAGAAAAAAAACCATAGTTAATCAGAATGGTGACTCAAATCTCCCACCAAAAAAAAGAAAAGAATGGTCACTCAAATTTCGTGAACCGAGATTTACTATTTTTGAATTGAACCGAAACTCAGGCAAGGATGATTTCCGGTTGGACCGGTGGAACATGCTAGTTTGAAATTGTGTCAATAAACAATACCTTTGTTATTTGAAACAAATTCAAATGCCAACTTATTACCTTTGTCATTTCCCAGTCTTTGCTGAATATTGGATCATTTGTTGCAACCAAAGGGTTTAAGAAATATCTAAAAGGAGCTCTAACTCTAACGTTGTATTTCTTGCAGAAGGGAACCCAAATCTTGGCGAACTTAGAAGCTTCCTTGAGAGAGAAGTAAATGAGAGGTGAGCATCCATCATCCGACACATAACAAGCTAATTTGTTCGCCGGATAATTCACAGCTAACAGTGAAAGCACAGTGTTCACAACAATGATAGGCGGCTCCCTAACCGGATCTGCCGTTGGCACGAACATATCTACTAAAGGAAAGTCATGAACCCTGAAATTAAAAAAATTGTATGCAGGTTAAAAAGAAAAGAGAAAGATAACATAGAATGGATGTTATTTCTTGAGAATTAAACTAAGAGCTAAATAGAAGCTAGTTAGGACGTTATACAGATTTAATAAGAATATTGGTTTTCATGTATATTAGGGATTCTTCAAATCCTTACTCCATTAAAATTTATTTTTATTTCTGCACATTAATTGCCTTAGACGAGACTGTTAAATTATTAAAGCTTCTCTAAATCTTATCTGGGATCAAATTATATGGATCATTGTTCAAAACTTCAAGTTATATTAATTTATAGAGGTTTTAATGTATTTATTTTATTATTATATGCAAATGAAAATGGTACCTTTCATCAAGTCTATTTGGATAGGGTTTATCTTCAGCAGGACTCCATTTTATGCAGGTAATAATCAACCATGTGAATGAGAAAATAGATTCACAGAGAAAAGCCAAAAGCCAAATGTTGTCGTTTTCTCTCATATGTAGGATTCGGTAAAGAGAAGAGAAAAGAGAAGACCGAGAATCGTTAGATCCACAGTTCTTAAAATGTAGCTTTTGTGTGAGATCCTTTCGAAAAGAGGAAGATGAGAAGAGCTTGAATCCGCCATTGGAGTTGCTTTCTTACGGATTTTGGATATGAATACGTTTGTATACTAGTGTGCATGCTGACAAAGTTTTTAATATACACACTAATTTAGAATTTGAACTGAACTAGATTGGGCTACATTTTGACTGACTTTTAAAAATAATATATGTTTTAAATAGTTCTTCAACTAAGCAAAATATCACTGAATATATTTTTTTATAACTTCTTAAAAATGTAAACCAGTATATCTCATTAAAAGTATTTAATAATCTGTTGACAAACCAAATACTATAATAAAGTGAAAAGGCATATAGAAAAATTTATATTCCATAATTCACTCACTATATGAAGAAATTAAGGCTGTGAACTGTGAAGGTTGGAAAGAAAGAAAACCAAAATTGTCTTATGCATTTCTAACATATAGCAACGCTTATGCCAACGATTAGGGAAATATTCATATATTATAGTCTCAGTTTTGATATGTTAATCCAACATTATAAAATCATCTATAAAGAAAAACACATTTATGTTAAACAATACAAATAGTTTAATTAGGAAGCTGTATATGTTTCATATACAATTTTAATTCCTAATGCCATTTCATTACCAACTAATCCTTGATATGATGTAGATTTGAACTTATAAATCCAATAGATATAAATTACTAGCAAATAAATAAATAAGTCATAATGATCTAGCCTAGAGTGAAAAAAAGTGAATCATTATATATGGTTTTTGGACACTTTATTATGTATTACTCAGTTTTATGATTTTAATTAAAGTAGTTATTTTTAGTTAGGTAGATCTAAGATTAGGTGGTTAGATTAGTTAGGTTTTAAATTCAATGAAAAAAGTCAATTACTTTATTCGAAACTGGCTCTTTCCCCTCGGAATGAAATTTCTTACAATTATGTTTGCTTTCCAAGGTCCTCAATCCTACAAAAATGTCGATCTTCGTCCTATAATGCTTATGTTCGGCTTTTTAAGGAATTATTTCATTTTATGCACTAGGCTCAAACGCTTTTTTCCTGAAATCGTTTCAGAAACGCAAGATGCTTACGTATCGGTTAGACTTATCTCCGATAATTAATATACTTTTGACGCATGATTTGTAAATGCATATAGAATTTGAAAATCCGTATTGATTTTGAAATTAAAGACATATGGATTTTGAAATAGCAGGTTTTACCCACGGATTTGAATCCTTCTATTTTTCACTTTCAAATCCATGCAAATCCATTTATTTTAAACTGTGGATTTTAAAATCCAAAAACAAATCACTAAACGAATAACATAGCATTTGAAATAATATTTATAAATCATAGAACCAATAACACATGATTTTCATAAAGATTTTAAAATCAGTTATTGAATAACACATGATTTTTGTATGGATTTCCAAATCCATTAAAATCCATGAACGAATAAACCCCCCTAAATCTATAGTCTGCATATTGATTTGTTAAAAAAAATGACGTGATTATGTAATAAAAAGGTCATTTTTACAAATGATAGAGCGAAGAATACATAAATTATGAAAACTTTTTTACAAATGTAACCTAAAATTGGATCAACTGATATTCACAATTTTTTTAATGAAAATTTATCATTTAATTTTTTTTTTAATAATTTAGTTCAAATGGTTAAAATTGATCTGCCATGAAATTTTTATTAGAAACAAGCTATCTTTGCCATTAACGACGTTTATGCTAACAAGGGAAGATGGTGGAATTTTGTACCAGATCCACATGGAAATCCTTCATCACCCTTACGAGATCAATATTTTGTAGAAGTAACAAATCTAAAGAACATGTGAACAACTTTTAATTAATGAGCTCTTAATTGTTGTTGGCCAGCAAATGAACGTTAAAGTATTATATTTCAGCCTCTAAGGGTAAGAGTTAGGCTATGAAGATATTATATTATATCATTCTTCATAATTTCATATTCAACATTATTGAACTAATAGTATAAGCCATCAAATTTAGCAGATTTAAATTATTCCATAACAACTGTGAACTTAATAGCCTCAATCTCACATCAAGTGCTAAATGCAAGAAAATTTTCAAAAAAGGTGTCCTAATGGATATCACCCAATTATAATTGTCGTAAGGTTTCTGTATAAATTCTTAGCTTATAACATATACATTTTACATGATTTACATTGTTAGCATGAAACAGCTACTTTAATAACCAGCCGAGTTATCGACTTCGGTACTTTCTGAGAATTGAACGTCACAGCCGCTTGAAAACATAAGTATAAAGCTTCGAAGTATTGTGGTCTCTGCCTTCATTGACCACCTGCGGACCATAGGTATACACATGTAAATAAAAAACATACGACCGCAGCGAACATATAGTCAGATCATGAAGCCAATAATTAAATGATAAAAATGAACCTGTATCGAGACAAATGGTGAATAAAAATGGCCATCTGCAGCTTAGCAAACTCAGCCTAGGACCAGCGCCAAAAGGAATGAATGTCTTGGAGACAATCGCGCCCAAGTCTTTTTCCTAAAAATTTGAGTTTTAATATATGTTAAAGTTCTATCATTTTGATTAATGGGAATTAGAGTATTAAAGTAAAAGTTGAAGATCAAATTAATATCACCTTCCACCGCCATGGATTAAATTCCAAAGGGTCATCATACTTTTCTGGACTAAATGGACATTAGCATACCCCATGAAGCTCCAACCAGCTGGAATTGTATAATCACCAACCTGAACCTCATGCTCAGTTGTTCTAAATATTGTTGGTACTGTGGTTATGACTCTAAGCGACTCATTGGTCACCTGAAACGAAACATCATACATATTTGGATCTTAACAACATTTGGGTTATTTTTTGTAACAATGTTAAGTACTTATGGGTTATGTTAGCCCGTTTTATATCATTCTTAACTTATCATATTCGTGAAAGTCATGGATTTGTAGTCTTCCCATGTTAGGCCGGCATCTTTCTCAGTCTTCCCATGGATTTCATATTTTTATTTTTAAATAGATGTTTTAGTATAGTTTTTTTTTATCTATAATATCAATTTTATAATGTTTTATGTTTTTAACGTACAAACCGCCTAAAACCGCTTAGATTCTGATTGAGTGTTCTGACGCTAAACATTGGATTACCATCCGCTTAGCGCTTCAAGCTTTTTTGAACACCGCTTCAAGCTTTTCTGAACACTATTTCTCTCCAAATATGATCTTTAACAACCAAGGAGTTATTTTCAGATAAAATAAAATAAACTTCATTTTCCATTAGGTTACATTGCTTGTATTACACACTCGAACATATTATTAAATGTAACCAAATCTTTACTGAGAGAAAAAAAAAAAAAACAGTTTGTGCGTAGGTCTAAAAGACACTAGGATTCAAGGAAGCAAAGGCGAGCAGTTCAGTGTTACACTCGAACGACGACATTCTATCTTCAGGCAGTGTTATGAACGCTTCAATTCCTTGTCCGTCCTTGGAATCATTCAATGTTGCTAAGTCGTCTAACGCAGGAGCCACAGTTCCAGCAGCCCAAACTGGTGATCCCCATCCAAAACTAGCCTCGTAAAGCTGCAGCTTGCACCAACTACTCACGGTATACGGTTCGTGAGTCTTGTAGTTTGACTTAGAATAATCATCCATCATTTTACCAATCAATTTCGAACCTATCGTCATGGTTGACCCTTCTTCAGGTTTGATCAAAACGGCTAACTCATCTGCTCGATTTCGTAATTCCGTAACAGCTTCTACAATCTCCACCTCGTCTTTTCCATTCATGGTCAGGGTGGAGAACATGAGGTTACCGATTAGGTTTTCCGACAAAAGGGAGGGTATCTTGGTGCGCAAATTAGCCGGTTGGACCAGCACTTTCTCACGAGTTGTGTCTGAAGATGCGGCCACGACGCATCTCCAGATAAGGGAAGTCACACTCTGGACACGTGTGGGTCGAGACACGGCATCACTAGCGGATTTTTCCCTGAGCTCTTCGATCTTAGAAGCTACAAACACAAATCTCTTCGTGACACTTTTACTCTTACCAGCTTGATCATCTGCCGGAAATTTAAAGGCCTCATTGGCTTGTGGGAAGAGCTTTGTCGCAGCGAACTCAGGACTCGCCATGGACTCGCTCTCTCCTCGAGCCGTGGCAGCCCAAACCCGAATGAAAGTCGAGAGAGAGGCTGCATCGGCGAGCTTATGGGAGATGCATATTCCGATTCCCATGCCCCCGCATTGAAAGTAGGTCGTCTTCACTAGCAGCAACGGCCATGTAGGAGTGACCTCGGCGTCTAGAGGAAGAAACTGTTGTAGGGTCTCGAAATCTGGAGATCTGAGAAAGGCAGAGAGAGAACAGTTATCGACACGTGCGTCGACAAAGACGGCTCCTTCATCGTTACAATCGACCGTGACTCCGTTGATTCTACCAGCAAAAGGGTAGAATTTTGTTAAGGTTTGGGACAGAGAAGTCTTGAGTTTGTGGGAAGTGTGTTCTTGCGAGATCAAATCATCTTTGGTGTAGAAAAGATAGGCAACGGTGTAAATGGGAGGCATCAAGTGATCGATCATAGAGAATTGGAGAGTTCGAAGATCATTCGAAGTTGTGGTAGATGGCTTTATGAGTTCTTTACCGATGACTTCAACCTTCATAGTCTCCATTTGATTAATCTTTTTCTTTCCCTTCTATTTCTTTCTTTTACTTGGTTCTCTCTTCTTTGGAGGAAGAGAAGTATTCCTTTATATAAAACATCAAATATCTGTTTGAGTTTCTTAACTTTTAAGAGCTATCATTTCATAAACTATTATATATATGTTTAGAAAAATATAAGCTATAATTAATGCAGAGAACACCTCTAAAAAACTCATGAGATAAAACAAATATTATACATCTTCGAACAGACGAGCCATCATTTCCGTCGTTTATGCTAAGAAATAAAATATTACAGTGGAGGGCGTAAATGGTGGGATTTTGTACCTTAGACCACATGGAAATCCTCACTAACCTTCCGAGATCAAGATTTTGTAGAAATAAAAACAAATCTACATAACACACAAACATGTGAAGAACAACTTCTAATGAGTTTTTAATTGTTGTTGACCTTGCGGCCAGCAAATGAACATTGAAGTATTTAAGCCTTCAAGGGTAGGAGTTGGGCTATGAACATATTATATTATATCATTATTCATAATTTTATATTCAAGATTATTGAACCAATAATATAAGCCAGCAGATTTAAATTATTCCATAACAGCTGTGAACTTCAACAAAGAAAAAAGCTGTGAGTTTCAATTGTTTTTTTCAACAACTAGCATACACGCTCAACCAATCTTGAAACCGATTAAAGTTCATGTGCGAAGGAAGAAAATTCAAGTTTTTTGATATATATTTGGATGAACGGAAAATATATCAGAAGGTGTTAGGTTTATATCTGCTTTCTCTCTAGCTCCGGGAAGATCAATCTTTTGCTCTAGTGTACGTTTATTTGGTTTTATATATATTAGGCTCACCAGTCACCACTATATATCATCGTGTACTAATCTAGGTTTAACCCTTAATGCGTCAACATTATAAGCAAAAACTTACACTGCGGGTGCTGAGGAAGATGACTTCTATTGTTGCCCAATTTATATTCCACAATCAGTTAGCTAGGTTTGGTTTTAATCGGTTTAATACAGGAAAAGTTTAGTTAGATAAACTTCTATATTAAACAAAATAAAATTTTAAAAATATCCAATCAACCAAACGTAGAAAGAATCGACTTAAACTGGAAGAAACTGCAAACGGAAGAAGGGAATATCAAGGGCCGACTCTTCTTTTGTATTGTGGTAAGTGGAAACATGAATTTAGGTAGGATCATTAGGTTAGAAAAATAAATAGAACTTATTATGTACACAGATCTTATTATATAAAGTTGGGTTTTTGAAGTTAGCAACTCACTAGATCGTGACACGTGTCAAGTTTAGCGATCCGAGATTTTGACACATATCAAAAAATATTTGTTTTTAATAATTTTAAATATATAACAAGATAATTATGAGAAAAGGTTAAAATTTAAATAAAATTAAAAAATACAAAAAGATAATATTAAGAAAATTATAACTTAATAATTTTAAAAATATAAAAAGATAATGTTAAGAAAATTTTAAATTTAAATATATTAAAAATTGTAAAAATATAATTCTATTACTAATTATAATTTTAAATTTCTAATTCTAAAAGAAAAAAAATTACATAAATTAAGAAATTTCCACGGCTTGGTTATTGCGTTTTATAATAATTGTTACTATAATTTTATAAAAAAATTAATTGTGTTTTTTTTTTTTTATTATGCTTGTAGAGTTTGAGGATGTGCAACAAACCATATGTATCGATGCATGAAAATTTCGGTGATATTTCGAGTAATTGCTGCAGAAGCTATCATTGTATGATAAGATAAGTTTTGATCAAAACCTAATTTTTTTTATTATTGGTTTATATGTTTCAATAATTGGTGTCGAAATATTTTGTTAACATTTAGTAGGTGAATACCGTATGATTTATTTCATTAGATGAACAGATGAATTTATTTTTAATATATAATTATCTTTTACATATGATATGATTATTTAGGGTTAGTATACTAATTAATTTTTTTGTGGATGCATGGATTTAGAGATGTTTGATATGACTATTGTGTGTGAGAGAGGTTTTGATCCAAATGTGATTTTTTGTATATTTTTACATGTTTTGTCGTTTTGATAAGATACGAATTCTTTTGTCAATGTTCACGAAGTTTATACGTAAAAATTGATTTCCTTGATGAAGATATAAATTTTGAAACATGATTGATATATAAAAAACTATATATTTGAAAATATATGAAATTCTATAATAAATAAGTAGAAAAATTAAATTAAGATTATAAATATTTTACAGAATATCTAAGTTTTTTTTATACGGATTATAAAATGTTTTAGTTATAAACCGGTGTATATCGTGGATTTGTTTTTGTTTCTTACACGGGTTATAAAATTTTTAATTAAAAAAATAATTAATAAATAAATAGGAAAACTAAATTAAATAATATTTGTAAATAGTTGATATAATATCTAACTTTTCTTTTTTATACGGGTTATAAAATGTTTAAATATTAACCCGCGTATACGCGGGTCCTAATCTAATTACTTATAAAACTTTTAGTGAGATGTGGATTTAAATTTTAGGATAAGAATATTATTTAATATATTTAATTTATTAATAAAATAAACACATAATTAGTTTATTGGTTCGGTTCAGTTTTCAACGAATCGAACCAAACTATTCAGATTAAAAAAAGTGTAAACCAAACGATTTGAACATGGATTTGGGTTTGATTTCGATAGGTTGGTTCGATTCGGATTGGTTAGAGTCTGTAAAAATATACCTATTACAGTATTTAAAAGGAACCAATCAGATATTTGTGAATATTTGACTTGGTTCAGTTTTGTGAATATTTGACTATTTAAAAATCACATATACCTATTACAGTACTATTTAAAAGGAATCAAAAACTTTTTCCCAATTCGGTTCGGTTCCTTCAAGTCCGGGTAATTTACACATTTGCCTTTTACTCTTTTAGCATGAAACAGCTACATACAGTATATGTGATTTTTTTTTTTTTAGCAAAACAGTATAATGTATGTGATTTATTACAACACATGGCCACCTTTTAATTCCAACGGTGAAGGGGAAAACATCCGGCTCACTCGTTGAAAGTAGTTGTTCAAAGTACTTAGCTTACTTTGTTTATTTAACAGAAGCATACAAGAATTCAAAAGGAATACATAACCATTTTCTTATATATATATATATATATATATATATATATATATATAATAAC
>OVBW01000341.1:625-25089 GCA_900406355.1 Erysimum pusillum | reverse complement strand
TTTGTTCTTGAATTTCTTTTGGCAGAGTGAATTCGTCTCTTAATACGCAATAAACTTGATGGAAATTAGCAAAAAGAGCTGATACAGTTGTAGAATGATTCTTTCAGATTAAACGCTTAACACTTCCTTGTCATATTTTTCGGGTTCATGATGTCTCTATTTATTTTTTTTGTCCCTAATCAGGATACACTAAAGCGAGCTGTGAAAGCTGGGGATGGTACGATACTAGCAACCGCGCCTCCTTACACACGTTTCTTGAATCAAAGCACCGATTTTGCGTTGATAAGCCCCGGGATGCCGCGGGACGACGTCTGGATCCAAGAGTTTATACGCCACGAAATCCCTTGTGTCCTTGCGGATTACCTGGTGGAGTATGTTTGTAAACCTGGATACGCACTTGACAAGCACGTGCTCTACAACACGAACTCATGGGCGGAAAGGTCGTTTAACAAGATGCAGCTTAGTGCAGATGTGTGTAGTGTGTAGTTGTGTACCAATTAAGTTAAAGTAGATGAGTAAATTTCCAAAATATTTCCTATAAACTAGTTTATGCAAATGTGACAGAAAAAAAGAAAGAAGAAGTGCTTATTAAGGGAATCGAAAAAGAATCAGTCACATGTACTATTACGATATCTAGAGAGAGAGACTCACAATAAACTGAACATAATCTAAAACTTCCTTGTTTGATTTTGACTCGATCTCTAGATTCCATGAGATTGATCAATATCAACCTTACGGTTTGTAAATACTCTTCACATTAGAGATTGATCAATATCAACCTTAGGGATTTTTTTTTCATAAACCGTAACTCCAAAATCAATTTGGGAATTTTTTTTATTTTAACTTTTTTAATTACAATTATTTTTTTATTTGAATTATTTGAATTTCTTGAAAAATAAAAACACGTAGGTTGAACGGAGTGAGCGGTTCTGTTAACGGAATTAACGGTTCCAGTGATTATTGTGGGTCCGCGAACATAAAAGCCACTCTAAAGGTTTGATTTAACAAAGTTGTCAACTTGAAGGTTTTAGTTGGGAGTACAAAAATTTGGAGGTTTAAAGTGGAAGTGGTTGCCACCTTGGTGGTTTTTTTTGGGATTTTCCCCATTGTTTTATATAAACCTTTTTAAAAATATTTCGATTAATCAATATCAATAACAACTTCCTAATATAATAAGCCTAGATGACTATTTATTAAAAAACCTCAAAACCCTTAAAACTTTAAACATCCACTAATAATTATAAACTAAAAGATAATAATCCAAATATCGTGCTTCATTGATAACTAATACATGACTTAATTTCAGAAAAGAAAAAAAAGAAAAAAAAATCAGCGGCCATCCATGCGTGACAAGGTTTTGTAGTTTACACTACTAGACTGACCAACCGACGAAGACGAAGCGGGTTCGCCGCGGAGTATCCTTGCGTAGAAGTAGTTCGGACTTGTTGGTATGGCGATCTTCATATGTGGACTCTGGAGCATTAAGACGACCGATTGCGTGCTTGGCCTGTCTTCTACACGTGGTTGAACACACAGTAGACCTATCTGGACCGTCCTCAACACCTCTTCTTCAAGAAGAGATGAATCGAGGATATTGTGATCGATGAGGTTCACACAGTCGCCTTCACTCCAATATCTCCACACCTGTTACAAAACAAATTTAAAGATTTTTTTTATATCAAAAAAGGAAATAAATTAAGGTATTTTTATGTCACAAATAAGTTAAATTAAAGGTTTGTTAACCCTTACCTTATCAAGTAGGCTATCTCCACTATGTGACACGCAATAGTCCAAGTTCCTTACTCCTGTGATCGTTTCGAGTATGGTTACCCCAAAGCTGAAAATATCTGAGCTTTCAGAGATTTCCATATGTAGTGCATATTCTTCGGACATGTATCCCCTATATATGTATTTGTATTGGAAAAAAAAAAGATTACTTATTGGAGGATAAAGCTCTTTATTTCCAGAAATAAGAAATACTATATTAGTATCGGTTTTCGTTGCTTACCGAGTTCCGACCGCTTTGTCCGTTCTAGCTTCTCTCTGATCACTTTCTAATATTTTGGCCATTCCAAAGTCTGAGATTTTCGGGATCATATCTTTACCGAGTAAAATGTTACTCGGTTTTAGGTCGCGGTGTATTATTGGAGGGTTTGTGTATCTATGAAGATACAGCAAACCCTCTCCAATCCCTCTGATAATTCTCTGTCTCGTGGCCCAGTTCAATAACGCGCTACGAGTTTCATCTGCAAAATAAAAATTTATTATATATTAGATTGAAATCATTTTATAAAGTTTATATTCTGGGGAAATATAGGGGGAGAAATTAACTAATTACCAAAGATATAGTGATTCAAACTCGCGTTTTCAAGAAACTCATAGATCAAAATGATCTCTTGTCCTTCAAAGCAACAACCTAGCAGCCGTACAAGATTCAAGTGGCGGATATTCAGGATGGCCTGAATCTCGTTTTTAAACTCCCGCATCCCTTGAGATGAGCTGTTAGCCAGTCGTTTTACAGCTATTTCACCTCCGTCGGCTAATCTTCCCTGTGATGATCACATATATTCATCAGTCATCACTATCACATATTTTTTTATACATGACTTAATGCTTAAACTAACTAACTAAAGATCATTTCATTTCAATACCTTGTAAACCGTACCGAAACCTCCTTGTCCGAGTTTGTTACTTTCAGAGAAGTGGTCGGTTGCTTCTGCAACAACTCTAAATTCCATAAATTGAAATCTTTCTACAGGTCCGACTAGTTCGTTCATGATGATATCTCTTCGGGTTGACTCTAAAACATCAAAAAGTTTTACGTAAATAACAAGAAACGACAAATAAAACACGACAAGTACAATTTAATTTAGTGTTTTTTTTTTACCTTCTCGTATCTCTTTATGTTTCTTCCAATAATAGAAGCTCACGAACCCTATAACAATAAGTACGGCGATGATTGCTCCAACGATGAGTCCGATAACCCAAGGGTCCATGCCTTTGCTTTTTCCATCCTCTACACGAAGAAAGTGAAATTAAACTTGAAGTAAACCCGCTATAAATTAATATATTCTAGACTAAAATATTTTATTAATTTCTAGATGTTTAGTTTATAATAATTTATAAAAGAATTTAATAAATTTTGTAATTTTTCTATAAAATTCGTTTTAAATATAAGATTTTTTGTTATAATCAATATTATTTTAGAATCAAATAAACGTAAAAAAATATATTTATTATGTATGAAAGATAACATATGATGCAATATAAATATAAGAAATGAACTCTAATGATGTCAAAAAGAAAAAAACTCTAACAAAAATTAATGTAAATTAAAAAAAATAAACAACATATATATATATAAGAGTTATATTTTACTATTTATACATATATATATATATATTGATAAATTTATACGATTATCAATTTATAGTATCCATGTAATTATGGAATCATATATATTTTATATGGATATTCTAAATAATATATTATTTTATTATTTTATCAAATTATGTTAAATATAAGATTAATCATTTAATCCAATTCAAAATCAGAAATATTTATTAATTTATAATAATTTTACTGTATTTTTTTTATAAGTAAAAAGTGTTCGTTTGGGTGTTTTATTTCTTAAGTAGTTTGATATGAGATTATGAGTATTAATTTTCCAAATCTTCAAGTACTTCTCCTTACTAGATCAGATCTCTCGTAATCTTAATATTTAATTTTTATTTTCATCAACAGATCTCTCATAATCATTTTTGATGTTATTATCTCCAGGAAAAACGGAATGCGACTTTGATATTTATACTTTTGATAAAAAAAAAAAAAAACCTCATAATCATTTTTGATAACATATTTTTTCATCGGAAAAAAGCGACTTTCCCATCAGAAGGACTCGCGTAAAGCCTCTTGGGCTTGGGGACATATTATGGGTTTTATTTTTGTTGTTATTTGGGCTGAATTTGTTTAACTTATGGGCCGGCTTGTTTCTTTGAAAGTTTGAAAATAATGTTTGTTTGTTTAGGCAAGTCATCTTTGGATGTTTTCTTTGGATGTTTTCTTTCGTTTACTACTTGGAGGTTTTTTTTTCTTTCTAATTTTACTAAGAAGTTAAATATTTCAGACGGCAAGAATCGTTCCATGGCAAAAAAGATATTTATTTATAAAAGATGGATTAACTAACCGAGATCTTTAGCCGCCACTCTGACATATATGTCTTGACCACCGACGGTGTAGTTTCGCATATCGTCGAGCTCTCCTTCCCAAGTCACACATAAGGCCGGCCCTCCTTTCTGGGTTTTCACAATCGCAAAAGCCGTACAGCTACAAGTCAAAAGGCAAGACTTGGTGCAGCTTTGTACATCCTCATTTGGACCCCAAGCACTTGTTTCCCGTGTCGTTATTTCCGGCAACTTCATATTTGGTAGCTTATTAAACCCATCTCCGCGGCAGTTTAGAGTAGTCTTCCTCAGACAGCCATTCCACTTATGCTCCAACTTGGGATAGAACCCTCTTATGCAGTTACACGAGTGCTGCGACGACATGTTTTTTTTGGAACAGTAACTGTAAGACCCACATGAATTTTCCCGGCCGGATTTCGCACTGCAAGGGTCTTCCATTATGGACCATGACAGTTTCCATTCCTTGGCTTCCGAATCCCATGAGTATAACTCATAAATCCCGCTATCCCCTATAGTCAACCTCGAGTAGTTGCTTCTTTGGAGGGTCTTCATTACTAACGAATCTTCATGTAGCTCCAACACTGGGGGCATGTCCCCAAATTGGTACCCGTTCCATGTATCGATTCGGTGATCCGCAACAAAAATTGCAAAGATGTCTAAGTTTAATTCATTTCGAATTTCAAACAAGAATATTGGCGGCGACTCTGAGGGATCTTCTGGACTAGACCAGGGACTGAGGAATGAGGAATCCGTTTTCAGTTTCATCTGCGGCAGTAAAGTATCCGTTGGAGAATCGAAGCTCTGCCATAAGTATCTCTCCGGGTCACTAGAGTCCTTCACCACGAAATTGCCATTATCTAGAAGTTCTGCCACCATCCCAGAACTAGCACCTTCTCTGGTCACATTGAGATTGGTCCACCAGACATGGATATTATCCTGGTTGAACAGAACGAGTTGATTCTCCACGGGTTGGAGGGTTCCGACGGATGTGTTGAGAGGTCTATCTCTGTTGGCTACCCATAAAATGGTTCTGTTTTGGTCTTCCTTGTACCATATTCCAAGATACCAGTGCGAATTGGATTTATCCGGTTTGAAGAGACCTAGTTCGAATAGCTTTCCAGGAGACACGAGAGTTTGCTTGCTTGAAACTGTAAGAATTTCTGGAGAGGAAAGACTTGAATAAGAAGAACAAGAGAGTAGAAACAAAAAGAAGACGAAGAAGAAGAATACGGTGGTGACACAAAGTGGAGCTCTCATCTTAATTCTCTCTCCACAAAAAATATTGAGCTAAGAGTTTTCTGAAAAGACTTGTTTAGATCGCCAAGAAACCATCGAGCTGATTTTATGAAAGCAGCGAAAAGCGACAGAAGAGTAAATGTCTAAAAGACTTTTTACTTCTGCTTTTAGTTTTTAGGTTTAGGTGTTGTTAGAACAGGATCGTGACAAAACCAGTCACATTAATTAGTTTTGGATTCGTTAAGAAACGACATGATTGGAAAAACAATAATAAATTCCTTAACTGAAATAGTTTTACGTAGAGACGAATATTTCTTGCATATTAATTTCCTTCACTATGGTTTATACTCTGTCCATTCCACAAAGATCCATGTTTTAGATTTTTTTTGTCCCACAAAGATCCATTTTTTAAGTTTTCAATACACTTTTTGTTAATTAATGTTAAGAAATTGCAAAGCTCAAGAAGTATTTATTATAAATATATAAATTTTCTTAATTTTTATTGGTTAATATCTTTGGGAAAGTGTTTTTGTTTTGAAAAAAATCAATATCATTGATGATTACATATTAATTACCCCCCCCGTTTCTTTATATATGATGTTTTAGAAGTTTTTTTTTTTTTTTTTCAAAATAGAAGATGTTTTCAATTTTCTATGCAACTTTTAGATTACTTTTAGATTTTTTTTATTATTTACTTTATGCAGTCTTATTTATGATCGGTTAAACTTTTTAAAAGTAACATTTTCTTATTATGTGTATTTTTATCTAAAACATCCTATATAAAGAAACAGAGGGAGTATTTCTTAATCCGTGTGAAAATCCGAAAACATGTATCTTTGTGGCACGGAGGGAGTATTTAATTTCTCCATCTCATTCAGAATATTTTTAACTGTCAATCCATTGCATCACTTTTTATACATAAAGAGAAAAACAACGTTAGCTAGACACATTCCCTTAAAACTCGAGAAGCAATAAGTTCGAACTTAAAGAGTCTAGTCCTTTAATTTCATCAACTATATATACCCAACAATATGCCCATTTTCTTCTTCTCCTATCATGAGTCTATTTGACGCGATTTCATATCTTTCTTTATGGTTAATTAATTGCTGTTGAATTATGAGGTTGGTTCTAGTTTGGGCTAGGTTCAACTTAATAATGAATCCTGGAGTTGGCTTACGAAAACCCATGCATATGTGTGTGCTCACGTAGAGTATGGGGCAAATTCAATGCCAGTGCCATGATGCATAAAAAACGAAGGAGTTTGCCTTCTAAATGCATTGGAAAAATTCAAAGACGACAACTAAGTATGGGGCAAAACCGCCAGTCCCATGATGTTCTAAAGTTGTTAGTTAACACACAACGGAACCAAAACGCTCATCCTTCGATTCCCAAACAACTGAATCTAACGCAGTTAAATATGTAATAAAAACGGGTTTAATTGAAGAAATGTGGTATCAAGTTGTTTCAAACATGATTAAAATCATTTCTTAAAGACCCACTTAAAAGAATATAGTCACATCTATTTCCCTAAACGTGAATGTAAGAAAAGTAAATCTAACAATTTTTTCCAATGATTTTACATAAATCGATTACATAACTTATTTTTTTTATATAAATTAACGAGATGTGATTACCATAAGTATTACTATAATTTTTATTTACCAGTGATTCAGTTGTATTTGTTTTCTTTTCCTATGAGCCACAAGGCTTAATTCAATTTTTTTGTATTTATTTTTGGCATGGTCAATTATGAATTTAAAGTATCCATAATTAGTATTAAAATACTTGAAGCTAATAAATTTTCTAAGTATAGTAGTTTGATTAAAAGAATGACCAATTTCACTGATTTCATTGAATTAGTCTCAACCTCTATTTTGTTTCCCTCTAATTTTCTCAACCTCTAGTTTGATTATGCAATAGAGTGTATTGCATATATTTATTACAGAGTGTTTCAAAGAAAAAGAAAAAACAAATTTGTCATAACAATAAAAAAACAATAGGTTTCTTTACAAATTAAAATTTTTTAAAAAATTATCCCTTGAAATTTATATTGAGTCATTCATCATGAGATCTGCTCCTTTACTAATGGTTTCTTCAATGTTTTTATTACTGGTTTCGAGTCATGCGAAAGGTAAAATATTAGTATCCTTTTAGTTTTTATTTACTGGTGACTTGAAAAACTTTAAAATATTACTATTTGTCAAAAATGGTTTTGCCAATAAAAAAAGAACGGTTATAGTGTTTTGGTTTAATAATAAACTTTGTGTACTATGTACCAACCCTTACAAAATTCTTTTATGAGCTAGATGTGTTCCCCCTTCCGGAGCCGGGGGTGTGTGTTCACAGTGAGTGGCACCCTGGAGTTTGCAATGCTACATACACCTCCTTGACATGCATTGAAGAGTCAAAGACAACAAAATTTGGGAAAGGGAAAAAACCTATTCGGTGCAAGCCGCCTTGCGATCATGTGAACAAGCCGCGTAAAAAACCATTTATTCCAATAACGAAACATCAGTGCCTTTGTCATTTTAAGTGCACAACGAAAATCTAAGAAAATGCGTTTGAATACAAATGTCACGTGCAAAGACCTAATTCTTGCGTATGTAAACTGTTCTTGCTAATTTTTAATTATTGTTTTCGTTGCTAAAATCTATTTACAAATAAATAAATAAAATAAACTATGTAAATGTTTATTTTTTGAAATGTCCTGAAATTATTTGTATTTTACTCTAAGTTGTTGTTGTTTTGTTTTTTTTTTTGGTTTTTTAATTAAATATACACGTAACAACATGTATTAAGTTACTCTTAATGAATGAAGCTATATATATATATATATATATATATATATCTATGAGACGTGCCATTATAAAAAATAAATTTATTTAAATGATCTTTTGATGGAATAATATCGATATGTAAAATGTAAATAATTACATAACTAATTTGGTGAGAGATAAGACGAACGAGTGCAAACCAGAGGAGGTCAAAAGCATTGCCGATTGGGTTTCTTGTAGATAGGAGAAGGAAAATGTGATAAATGCCGATGACAATTTAAATTAAGCCAAGAGATGCTTCTGATGTGATATTTAAGGTATGGGACACGTGGGAGCTTATTAGTGGTTCATGGAAAGAAAGGCAGCTTTTTCCGCATCCGTCGTTGGATATAGTTTTCCGATCAGACATTAACACGAACACCTGGCGTGCGTTCTCTACAGACGAACCTCTTTGCCTCTAGAAATTGTAACAATTTTTTGGGTTTCAGACAAAAAAAAA
This sequence comes from Erysimum pusillum, assembly GCA_900406355.1. NCBI lineage: Eukaryota > Viridiplantae > Streptophyta > Magnoliopsida > Brassicales > Brassicaceae > Erysimum > Erysimum pusillum. Next base: position 16,396 of record OVBW01000341.1, on the reverse strand, counting down.
AGTTTGAGCATCTAGCTTAGTAAAGTCTTAAAAACAAAGGAAGTTTTCAAATTTCAAAAAACTCACTCTCTCAGGCACTATCTTCGAGGCAAGCTCATCTGGGTTTTCCCATCACCTGTTGCTTCTCTAATTAGTCCCCGAAGATCTTTCTTCAGCCGTGAGTCGCTTTAAATCTTTATCCCTTTGCTCGAAGACCGTCGTTGTTGACATGGTTCAGCCGCTGACGACTGTAGAAGCCACTGCCGGTTCTGATTCTGGCCAAAATTAAGATGGCTAGATCTGAACTGCAAACCAGATAAAGTCTCTTTAATTCCTCTTTCATCCCCATACGTTGTCTTCCCTCAGCTGCTCGCTATCGAAACAGAATCACATTAATTTATTTATCTAGTTTGACGAGCTTCTGTGCTCTCGGAGCTCCAAGTCACATTTATCATGGATGCTCCTCTCGTAGACGTATTCTCCTCTTTGGCTGAAGCTATGGAGAAAGAGGTTCTTCTCCTTTTCGACCTGCCTCCCAGAATCGATATCTCTCAAAGCTTCCGAAACATCCTGGATATACCGACAAGTCTTTATGGTTCGGATCTATCATCTATATATGGTCCGGCGAACAGAATTTCCTCTTTTGCTCTTCCATGAATTAGACTAATCAAGTTTCTGCATCGGCCCATTTTCTTTATCAACTTGGCCCAGTCGAGAGGAATTCAGATATAATGGGCCAATCTCTGTTTCTTAAAGGGATCATTGGGTTTTGAACACATACTTGTCGTCAACTTCTCTGTGAATCTTAGCTTAAATTTTCAAAGGATCACTCTCCTCCATGCCTCCCCCATATTCGAATGTATCACTATTCTAATTCCTCCCTTATGGAGAGACCTTTGTTTTTACCTTTTTCTCTTACCAGTCTGTTCTTAACAAGGAACGAAAAGGCGACTACCTTGGGAAATTAAACTGTTCAAGTAGAAGTTAATTTGTGTGGGTCAATTAGTAGATTGTGTTGTACGTTAGCTCATGTTATTCCTTTTTAACTCGGTTTTTAGGTTGTTCCACACATTACTGATGCAATCAAGGACTGCTGGATTGAGTCAGTCTCTCTGATTCAATCATGTGGATGGAAAGGAAGGCCAAGCTGATGTTTGTGTTATTGAGTTGGGAGGAACTGGTGTTAAGAGCTTTTGGCGATACCATTCATTTCTGGTTCTCGTTTACTTTTAGTTACGGTTTTGTTATTGAAGTATTTTTTCCTTGTGTGCTCTTGCTGCAGAACCAAAACGCTCATCATTCGATTCTCAAACAACTGAATCTAACTAAGTTAAATATGTAATAAAAACGGGTTTAATTGAAGAAATGTGGTGATAAAAGACAAGCCACCCCACCAAAACCTTTTCTAGAATTATTATGGTTTAAAACTATTAAAAAAATGCAACCTTCCAAAACATTTTCTAAGTTATTATTAAAAATGATTATTGATTAAGTGGAAACACACAAAAACAAAGAGTCTTATGATATACTAGGTAATGTCTAGCCTCCCCATAAACGTACATTCGTAACTTTAACATGTAAATGTCGATACACAAATTAATTTGAGAGGTTAAAAACATAAAATCAGTGAAGAAAGATTCAACGATTTTTCAATCAATCAATTTGGAAAGAATTGCATTTCACTCTTTTTTGAATGAAAATTATTTTGGCAATATCTTAATTTATGGATATTTACATTTATCTCTAAAAGTATTATTTACCTAAATCCATTTGTGAATTTTACCCAGATTGACTCAACTTTTTAGGAAAATAACTCAATTGACACCCTAGAAAAAAGGATTACTAGAATAACCTAAATCTTTTGTTTAAAGTCCAAAATGTCATTATCATACATTTTATTGACTACATTAAAAATTAATTAATAAAACAAAAAATAAAAAAGAAAATACACTACAAATTAAAAAACACAAAAAGGAAAGAAAACCAAAGAACGTATTTGTCGCCGAAGTACCTCTAATTAATTGACTAACGGACTAACGGTACATCTCTATGATTTTTTTTTCTTATTAGAATTTGATCCTAATAAATTGGTACGCCCTATATAATAAGGATTGTGATATGGGTCCGAATTTTCACCCAAATAATAAAGTCAAAAAACAAAAGTAAAACACTAACTTAAGCTAAGAAAAGAATGTCACATGTAAGCATGAGTATTAAGTATCTAACATTCAATAGATATCTAACTTTGAAACATATATGTAAATTACGGTTTTGTTTTATAAGTTTGTACTATTGAAAAGCATAAAACTAAACTAAATAAGATTGGTTTAGGAGCAATCAATATTTTAGAAAACTTATGAATGATATTCATGTTCTTCTACTTTAATTCAAATATTGTTTGGAAAACTTTAACACAAGTTATAAAAAAAGATGAGTAGATTGTCTGGGCAATTAGATCATATGACTTCTACAAACTCTATGCCAAAGCCAAAAATTTCAAGTCCAAGATCATATGGAAACCATATAACCACAGCAAAATGCAGAAACATAAATTGAGAACAAATCCATAAAAAAAAAATAGAAATCTTAGAAAAAAAGAAAAAAAGAAGTAATTTAGAGGGTTTCATAAAATTTAGCCCAAAAAAAAAAAAAAAGAGGGTTTCATAAAAAAGTAAGTCTGTCATATTCGTAAATCTGTGGTGTTCTCAAATAATAAGTCTGTCATAATTTTTGTAAGTCTGTGGTGTCCTCAAATAAATAAGTCTGCCGTAAAAAATAAATCTGTCACACATTTAGTTTCTTAAACTATAAGTCTGTCACAAATTTTGCAAGTCTGTGGTGTCTTTAAATAAAAAGCCTGCCGTATAAAATAAATATGTGGCAGATTTAATTTCTTAGACAATAAATCTGTTTGAAATTACATAAGTCTGCGGTGTTTTCAAATAATAAGTCTGTCACATATAATAAATCTGCCACAATTTATAAATCTGTCATAACCTTAACAAATAAGTCTGTGGAAAAAATTAAGTCTGCCGAAATAAATCTGTTGTGGTAAAACAAGTCTGCCATGGTAAACTAAGTCTGCCACAAAAAATAAATTTGTGACAACTTATCGACAGACTTTTATAAATCAACCAAAAATCCGCCGATGGCATTTTTGTAATAAAGTGTCACGCTGGAAAAAAAAATTAAGGGCATTTTTGTAATATATTTTTTTAACAAAGAACAACAAAGGTATTTTAGACATTAAAATAACTCAAATAACCCTCAAATTTTAAGAGTTATTCTAGCAATTAATCACTTTATATGGGTCATATTAGTTTTTTTCCCATTTGTATTTAGCTTTATCTTAATTTATAAAATTAGGTTTACTTTTATCCCTATCTTAATTTAGAAAATTCTGTTTATTTTTATCATATATATATGGATGTATCCTATAAATTATTTTTTTATGAGAATTTAATATAATTTTCTCCGACACACTTTTATGTTTTTACGCTCATTAATTAGATTTATCAAGTGATAGTAGTTTCATTGGTGCTCATGGAGGTAAGAAATGTATGTGGATGGTGTGAGATTGTTGAAAACGACGACATGTGCTTTTAGTTAGTTGAAGTAAGAGGTCTTTGGTATCAATATGATGAAACATGACTAATTTATTGGGCGGTTCTCGGGTTGCAATGGCCAATGAGGTAATGCTTGTTGATGTTGGGTCCTCTTCTTCTGACATGGGAGAATATTGTGATGGTAAATCATCCCTGGTGTTACGTACGACACATGAATCAGATAGTTAAGTTGAGAACTTGACAACCATATGCAACATAAAATACTGATCTGCTCAAGAGTCTTAAAGAAAAAAAGCTTTAAAAAGAGAATGCTTAAATCTTCTGGTAACAAGTTGTTTCAAACATGATTAAAATCATTTCTTAAAGACCCACTTAAAAGACTATAGTCACATCTATTTCCCTAAACGTGAATGTAAGAAAAGTAAATCTAATAATTTTTTCCAATGATTTTACATAAATCGATTACATAAATTTTTTTTTGTATAAATTAACGAGATTTGATTACCATAAGTATTACTATAATGTTTATTTACCAGTGATTCATTTGTATTTGTTTTTTTTTTCCTATGAGCCACAAAGCTTAATTCATTTTTTTTTGTATTTATTTTTGGCATGGTCAATTATGAATTTAAAATATCCATAATTAGTATTAAAAATTTTGAAGCTAGTAAATTTTCTAAGTATAGCAGTTTGATTAAAAGAATGAACAATGTCACTGATTTCATTGAATTAGTCTCAACCTCTATTTTTTTTTCCTTCTAATTTAATAGAATGACTATATATAGAGTGTATTGCATATATTTATTACAGAGTGTTTCAAAGAAAAAGAAAAAACAAATTTCTCATAACAATAAACAAACAATAGGTTTCTTTACAAATTAAAATCCCTTGAAATTTATATTGAGTCATTCATCATGAGATCTGCTCCTTTACTAATGATTTCTTCAATGTTTATATTACTCGTTTCGAGTTATACGAAAGGTAAAATATTAGTATCCCAATAATCCCGGGTTCGAATCTCCACGGCTGCAAACACCTTAAGTGGCCACCGCAGACAATTTAAAATCGGGCTATGCGGCCTCCATGAACTACTCTTGCCGCCTTCTGGACGCACGCAGTGGGCTAGTCTGGGCCCATTGGGCTTGGGATATCTGGGTTATCCAAAAAAAAAAAAAAATATTAGTATCCTTTTAGTTTTTATTTATTGATGACTTGAAAAACTTTAAAATATTATTACTTGTCAAATGGTTTCGCCAATAAAGAAAGAAAGAGTATAGTGTCAATTTGGTTTAATAATAAACTTTTTGTACTATGTACCAACCCTTGTAAATTGATTTTATGAGCTAGATGAGTTTCCCATTCCGGAGCCGGGGGTATGTGTTCGCAGACAGGTGCACCCTGAAGGTTGCAACACTACTTCAGTACTACTAATTGCATTGAAGAGTCAAAGATAACGAAATTTGGGAAAGAAAAAAAACCTATTCGGTGCAAGCCTTGCTATAATGCACCCTTTAAAAAGTACGTATGGAAAAACGGAACATGTGTGCTATTGTCATTTTAATTGCACAACGAAAATCTAAGAAAATGTGCTTCAATACAAATGTCACAGGCAAAATGCTCATTATTACGTATGTAAACTGTTAATTCTTGCTAATTCTTATTATTGTTTCGTTGCTAAAATCTATTTACAAATATTAAATAAAATAAACTATATAAAGTGTTTTTTTTTTTAAAAATGTCCTGACATTATTTGTATTTTACTCTAAGTTGTTTTGTTTTGTTTTTTTTTTTTAAAATTAAATATACACGTAACAACATGTATTAAGTTACTCTTAATGAATGAAGTTATATATCTATGAAACGAGCCATTATAAAAAAATAAATTTATTTAAATTAGTGAAATTATCTCTTGATGGAATAATATCGATATGTAAAAAGTAAATAATTTACATGTAACTAATTTGGTGAGAGATAAGACGAACGAGTGAAAACCAGAGGAGGTCAAAAGCATTGCCCATTGGGTTTCTTGTAGAATAGATAGGAGAAGGAAAATGTGATTAACGCCGATGACAATTTAAATAAAGCCAAGACAAGAGATGCTTCTGATTTGATATTTAAGGTATGGGACACGTGGAAGCTTACTAGTGGTTCATGGAAAGAAAGTCAGCTTTTTCCGTATCCGTCGTTGGATATAGTTTTCCGATCAGACATTAACACAAACACCTGGCGTGCGTTCTCTACAGACGAACCTCTTTGCTCTAGTTTTGTAATCGAAGGAGATGAAGTATGTGTTGGTGACTGGAGGAGTGGTCAGTGGGCTTGGCAAAGGCGTTACCGCCAGTAGTATCGGCGTCGTGCTCAAAGCTTGTGGCCTTCGAGTCACCTCCATTAAAATTGGTTAAGATCTCTTCTCTCTGCACTTGTAATTTCTCATTTTTTTCATTCCCTTCTTACTAGAAATTGTAACAATTTTTTGGGTTTCAGACAATAAAGTTTGAGCCTTTAGTTTTGTTTTTTTTTGTCTTCATCTTGACTTTCTTTGTGAACTCTTTAGCTTCCTAGACTTTGCTTACCTTCTCCAATTTTATGATACAGATCCATATTTGAACACTGATGCTGGTACTATGTCTCCTTTTGAGCATGGAGAGGTTTTTGTACTCGATGATGGTGGAGAGGTTTTCTTGTTTTCATTCTTCTTTACATTGTTTCGTAAATTAAGCATCTTATTGGTAGATATGCTAGTTGCTAAAGAATGGTTGGATATCGCTGTTTGTGTTCCATCTAAGGTCGATCTTGATTTGGGGAACTACGAAAGATTTCTCGATGTCACACTAACCAAAGACAACAACATAACCACTGGGAAGATATATCAGGTACTCATTTGGGGGCATTCTAGTGTGTTAAATGTATGCTGTTAACTTTTTGAAACCGCTGTTTCTTCGCTACATGTTTTAACGTTTTTACCTTTTCTTCTCACCAGTCTGTTCTTGACAAGGAACGAAAAGGCGACTACCTTGGGAAGACTGTTCAGGTAAAAGTTTGTGTGGGTGACTTAGTAGATTGTGTTGTACGTTAGCTCATGTTATTCCTTTTTAAATCGGTTTTTAGGTTGTTCCACACATTACTGATGCAATCAAGGACTGGATTGAGTCAGTCTCTCTGATTCCTGTAGATGGAAAGGAAGGCCAAGCTGATGTTTGTGTTATTGAGTTGGGAGGAACTGTTGGTAAGATCTTTTGGCGATACCATTCATTTCTGGTTCTTGTTTACTTAATTGTGGTTTTAAAGATCCTTATTTACTTAATTTTTCTGCTTATGATAGGTGACATCGAATCAATGCCTTTTATTGAGGCCTTGAGACAATTGTCATTCTCAGTTGGTAAGCCTGTCAATCCTCCTCCTTTGGGGAAAGTATGCTTTCTTTTAGTTGTTCTCTACTTTATTCTTAGTGATGTTAGTTTATATTTCGCTTTCTAGGACAAGAAAATTTCTGCCTGATTCATGTGAGCTTGATTCCCGTTCTGGGTGTTGTTGGGGAGCAGGTAGATTATTTTCTTACCTAGACTGACATGTGCTCAGGCACTGGAATGCTTTTACATCCCATTTAAATGATGGTTAAACTTTAAAATCGGTTTAAACCTTCATGCAGAAAACAAAGCCAACCCAACATAGTGTCCGAGAACTAAGAGCTTTGGGATTGACTCCTCACTTTTTGGCATGTCGGTCTGCTCAGGTATCACTTCAGAACTTACTGAGATCAGTTGTAATTTGCATACCTTGGAAAACTTTGACCTCTCACAATTGCGGCAAAGTCTTGACATGTTTTTATTTCTGCAGCCACTACTGGAAAGTACCAAGGCAAAATTGTCTCAGTTTTGTCATGTGGCGGTATAACTTTTGTGTAAAGTCTACGTTATGTATTTACTTAACTGATGTATATCTTATGCGGTTGGGATACATTATCACTTGTGACTTCTTACAGGCTGCTAATATTCTCAATATCCATGATGTTCCAAACATTTGGCATGTTCCTCTCCTACTCCGTGTAAGTTGGATGCTTTTTTTGGCTCTTCCAAAGAGAAGAAAAATGGAAATCGAAATACGTTTTTTGTTATTGAAGTATCTTTCCATGTGTGCTCTTGCTGCAGAACCAAAACGCTCATCACTCGATTCTCAAACAACTGAATCTAACTAGGTTAGTCTCGTTTCTTATGGTGTTCATTGCTTCGATATCACAATTGAACACTTTCAGCGTAACACAAAATTCCATAAAACTCATCTCTTTCAGCGTTGCAACAGTACCTGATCTAGATAGCTGGACTAAGATGGCTGAGACTTTTGATAACTTGACAAATCATGTGAGTATTTACTGGCCAGCACACTTTGTTTTAGATCCTTGACTTTTCTTATTCAAAAAGACTATCCCTTTGTTATGCACAGGTCAATATTGCTATGGTTGGAAAGTACATTGGTCTAACGGATTCTTATCTGTCGGTTGTTAAGGTAAACTTGGTCTTCTACCAATTGAATTTCTATCGCATTTGGTTTGCTTTGCTTATCATATTTTCCTTCTTCATCGCAGGCCCTTCTTCATGCCTGCATTGCATGTTCATTGAAGCCACATATCGAATGGATTGCAGCTTCAGATCTTGAAGATGAAAGTGAGAAATCGGTATATACCATTAATGGCTTTCATCTTCTTGAATCTTTCTGATCCAGACACTATCACTGTTTTCTTTTAAACATCACTTTCTCCTTTGCAGACTCCGGAAGCACATGCTGCTGCTTGGAAGATCTTGAAGGTGAGAATTTGAGTCTCAGATTTCTCTGATTCTTTTAGTTCATAACCTCTCCACTTGTCTAGGATAAAGGAGACATTTTGTTTGCTGACGAGATATAGTCTCTGTGTTTTTTTTTTTTTTGCAGAGCGCAGAATGCATATTGGTTCCTGGTGGTTTTGGAGACCGTGGCGTGAGCGGAATGATTTTAGCAGCGAAATACGCTAGAGAGAACAGAATTCCTTATCTTGGGATCTGCTTGGGGATGCAAATAGCAGTAATTGAGTTTGCCAGATCTGTAAGAAACTTCTTTCAAACTCTGAAATAAATTCAACTAGCTGTATTCCATTCCCCTCTCTAAAACTATCTTAACTTTCTTCTTCTTATTCTCTGACATTGGTTTCAGGTTTTGGGTTTGGAAAGAGCAAATAGCACCGAGTTCGATGCTCAGACATCTGACCCTGTTGTTATATTCATGCCAGAAGTATGTATTCCAAACATGTACTTAGAAACCTATCAATGGAGTCCGTTCATTCTCTCACTGTTGTTGATATTACCACAGGGCTCAAGAACACATATGGGAAGCACAATGAGACTCGGATCCCGAAGAACGCATTTACAGAACCGAGACTCTCTCACTTCAAAACTGTAATTTAAAAATTGCATTTCCATCTTCGCCGTTTCCTTGAGATTCCTTGTAGTTTTCAGTTCATGTTGTAAAGACAGCAACTTGTTTTTCTCCGTGCATTTACCAGATACGGCGACGTTTGTTATGTAGACGAAAGGCATAGGCACCGTTACGAGGTTGGTTTTTCATTAACGGTGGTTCTTTTAACGTAAGCTGGTCTAAAGTGAATGTATATATAACAATGATGTGAAAAAAGGTGTTTTTTATTTGATGATGTTAGGTGAATCCAGAAGTAGCTCAAGCACTTGAAGAAGCTGGTTTAAGACTTGTGGGTAAAGATGATACAGGGAAACGAGTTGAGGTATAGTAAATGAAATAAGAAAAAAAAACATCTTAGTGTTGGTCTTTCTCTGCAAAATCTCATTTTCTTTTTTCCAACAGGTGATTGAGTTTCATGATCATCCATTCTATGTTGGAGTTCAGTTTCATCCAGAATTTAAGTCAAGACCCACTAGACCTTCTCCTCTGTTTCTAGGCAAGTCTTGATTCTTTCTGAGAAACACTTTTTGGTCTCATATTCCTGACAGACATTATCTTAAAAGCTCATTCGATTGTTATGGAGAAACTTTTACAGGGTTTATATTGGCTGCGAGGAAGCTTCTTCAGGCCCATTTGAGCAACTGAGTCGAAGCTCAAGCTATTTCTTCTTCATCGTCGTTATACATTTTGTATATATATATTAAAATAAAAAATAAAAAAACCGACATTTTGTTACCTTTTGTCATTTTATAATAAGCCTTAAATTGAAGGCAAGACTTATTCACTGACAAGTGACAATAGGACAAAAGAAGGTAGATTTGTTGTATAATTATTTTAACTGCAAGAACCTCGTTTTTATTTGGGTACGAAAGAATAATAAGAATATATTCTTTTTTTTTTTTTTGGGGACAAAATATAAGAATATATTCATTTCATCTCATTTGGATAAAATTATTTACATTTTTTAGACCGACACTAGTAGAGGGGAAAATTTCATTAGCCATTGTCATTTTAAAACTTAAATCAATCTCTCTACTTGGGTAAACAATTCTAATTATATTTTCCAATGAGGGGGAAAACAAATAAAAGTATCTGCACAAAATACGAAAAAAATATTTTTAAAAACAAATCAATGACAAAAACAACAAAATCTCATCCACATGAATAACCTAACNAAAAAACCAAACTCTTTTTTTTTTTTTTTTCCCAAAAAAAAAAAAAAAAAAAAAGTGATTGCGTCTCCGGTTTGGCTAAACCAAACCCATTTTATCGGCAAAGGGTTTTTCATCTTCTACAACAAAAGCTACCTTTGATTTTCTTCCAGACCGGGCTGGTCAAGACCAATGAATCCTTCCTCTACTCTCTCCTCATATAGCACCATCGACTGCTTTAAAAAATGATATCAAAATGTAAAAACTTTACATTTCTGTTTTAAGAAATAATAGTAAAAAAAAAAAAAAGTAACTATCTAATGGATCAGAAGATACTTTTAAAGACCAAAAAAAACAATCTGATGATCAGAATTAGACCCACATGTGATTAGAACATAACCCAGCTGGCTCAAGCCAATCAATAGTTGGATTGTAAGAGCCATTGTCACCTCTACAATGGGGGTCCGAAAAAAGAATCGGTCCCCTTTGCTTTCAGACATTTTTATAAAGAACAAAAAGAGAACGTGGGGTCATCAATACATGTTTTAGATACCAAACACAAAAACAAAGAGAGACCAATTCTTGCAACTCCAATTAGCTGTGTTAATAGGGATGGTGAAGAGAAGCTTGTTCACACGTCTCTCCTCTTAATACTCTTTTCCCTTCCACCGACCCTTTTTTTTCCTTCTTCTAATCTTATGATTTTATCAAATTAATTTCTCTTAAACATAGACTAAAAATCACAACATCTCTCTAAATAGCAAACACTTAAGTCACTAAATCACAAGACAACCTCTCTTAAACACAAGATATGACACTCACAAACTCGATAGCCTAAACAACAGTCCTCAATATAATTGTGTTCTGATCAGACCCTAGTAGGAGCCACTCATTTCCCCTTTGATGAAGATAACCCTACTGTGCATATCCACCGACAGAACAACAATGGTTGTATCAAACTTTGACAAAACAAGCAAACAATCTAGAGCTTCCCTTGCAGATTCTCAATCAAGACTGGGGAACCAAGAGAAAATCCATAAAAGTGTTAAGCCTCACATTTGCTCAAAAGAAAAAAAACAAGAGCAGGTTCCAAAGAATCTAGTGGTTCAACTACTGATGAACAAACTAATAAGACACAAGCAGCTAGAGTATAAAAGTAAAGTAAAGTTTGAGAGAATTTTACCGGGCGACGTCAATGCGAATGTCGATACAAGTCGTAAGGCGTCCATAACGCGTCTAACGGACAAGGCCGTTTGGAATCGAGTCTAATCCATGGCTTGCCACTACCAGACCAATGCAGCAAACTCACTGGACCAGGGTGTAAATCACGACAGCTACCTCTAACATTGTCACCACCGAGGCCATGCTGGTTCCAGCGGTGAGAGATGGGAGCCACGTGACCGGCGAACACAAGAAGAAACGGTGGGAGTGAGCCGAGGTCGTAAATCCTCTCGGTCTTCTGAATCTCCATCCATTTCTCGATGNAGCGGTGAGAGATGGGAGCCACGTGACCGGCGAACACAAGAAGAAACGGTGGAAGTGAGCCGAGGTCGTAAATCCTCTCGGTCTTCTGAATCTCCATCCATTTCTCGATACGTTTCGTGTAACCACCTCTTCTCCATTTCTTAAGATCTATCACCATCACACCCGTGTTGAAATAACAAGGCTTCCTCCCTCTAAACGTACCGGAGAATCTCTCCTCCGACCAGAATCCTCCGGTGAAGTATTTTGTGAAATTCGCGTGACAGTACTCGGGAGCTCCTATAATTCTCGAGCCTAGACTAGTTTTCCAAAGCTTGGCAATATCGTCGACAACGACAAGATCCGAATCCAGGTATATGACACGATTCACACAAGGCTCGAGCAGATCGGCCAAGTAGTTTCTAGCGTAATTCAGAGGCTGCTCAAGAGCTTGTCTCACGGAAGAAGAAATCAAACCACGAACTCTCTCAGGGGCAAAATCGTAAATATTGAATTTCAGTTCCGGGAAAATCGATCTCACCAGTGACTCCAACAGCTTCGTTTCCTCCGAGACCACGATGAAGTGGAAGAAGACGCTCTCTGGACACATCGAGTGCTGAAGGATCGAATTAACGGCTGCGATTGAGCCACGTAGGTACTCTACGTCAAGCGTGATCGCCACGTGGACCAACGACGGGTTACACACGCCACCGGAGGAGAGACATTCCTCGCCATTGTTGAACACCACTGGAGCTTTTCTGAAAATCGGAGATGGCGACGAGCGGATTGCCGCCGCCGGTGGAAATGACTGAAGCGACGGAGATAACACGATCACTGCCATCGCGGCNCAGAGGCTGCTCAAGAGCTTGTCTCACGGAAGAAGAAATCAAACCACGAACTTTCTCAGGGGCAAAATCGTAAATATTGAATTTCAGTTCCGGGAAAATCGATCTCACCAGTGACTCCAACAGCTTCGTTTCCTCCGAGACCACGATGAAGTGGAAGAAGACGCTCTCTGGACACATCGAGTGCTGAAGGATCGAATTAACGGCTGCGATTGAGCCACGTAGGTACTCTACGTCAAGCGTGATCGCCACGTGGACCAACGACGGGTTACACACGCCGCCGGAGGAGAGACATTCCTCGCCATTGTTGAACACCACTGGAGCTTTTCTGAAAATCGGAGATGGCGACGAGCGGATTGCCGCCGCCGGTGGAAATGACTGAAGCGACGGAGATAACACGATCACTGCCATCGCGGCGGAGAAAAATCCAGAAAATCTCGTTATCCAAAGCATTGCGGAAAACAAATCGCTGAATAAATCCCTAAAAAGCGAAACCCTAGAAATAACCAGAAGAGATTTTTCCTTGGAGAGATGGAGAAGAAGAGTCCATTAGACACCGAAACTAGTCGGAGAAGCGCACGATAAGAAATCGGAGAAAGCGCAGGAAAAGAAATCAGAGTGCCACTCAAGTGCACTCTAAACCTTACCTTCTCTTCTTCTCTGCTCGGAGCTCAGGAGAAGAAGAAGATGAAGAAGACGACGATGAGAGAGAGAGAGAGAGAATCAATGGTTTTAATTAAATATTTTGCTCAAATAATNCTCAGGAGAAGAAGAAGATGAAGAAGACGACGATGAGAGAGAGAGAGAGAGAGAGAATCAATGGTTTTAATTAAATATTTTGCTCAAATATTTAAAAATAAAATAAAAAGAGAGTGAGAAGTTATTAATTTTTGTAGCGTCAGTATTTGTAATTACTCGTATTTTAAGTTTTTGTTTATTGTTATTTATTATGGTCAAGTTGGAATATTTTTTGTAATAAGAAAACAAATAAATTTTGTGTAAGTGTAACGATTACGGAGAAATAAAGACCAGCTGTCATTGTCTGTCTTCTATTCTATTTTTTGCTATTATTACAACAAAAATCTGAATATTTTAGAAACGCTAGGATTTACTTTCTTCCTTTGTTAGGGAAAATAAATAATTAATGTTTTCTTCCCATACTACTCAGTAAGAAAATTAATTGGCTTAGAAGAAAAAAAGACATTTCAAGATGTAAATGGAATCTCAGTTACAACTTACAAATGGTTGTTAGGTTTTTGGTTTAGAGATAACACATGTTTATGTTTTGCTTTTGCATGTTAATATCAAGACAAAACAGAAAATTTATGTACTAGAAACCAAAATCTGTCGAGTGGATTTTTAATACTATACCAATATACATATTTAATGTTATTAATTTCGTTGAGATTGAGTATTTTGGATTTTTTAGGTGATTCTATATGAATGCCTTCTCTAAATTTAGTGGATTCTATAGTACTGTAATTAATATTCTTTTCGGCAAATCAATTGGAATTATAGAAAGTAATTTTACCAACAAAAATAAAGAAAAATATGGAAAGATAATAATAATAATCTAAACAAAGTAAAAAATCAGATACATTCCAAATTGTCTGATCTATTACAAAATTTTATGAAATTGCATTTCTTTTTTTATAAATTTTTTTCAGCGATTGCAATTTATATTCAATAAATCATTTGACAAAACAAAATCACTTAAAAATATTTCATTGTGGACCCTTTGTTATCTGCGGTTATACGTCGTCGTTTAGTCTGACACAAGCGACACGACTAATGAGAATCTTAAATTTTCCTTCGCTATGAAAAATCTAACACGTACGTTAACGTACCCTTACGTAAAGAAGCTATTATTATTTATTTATTTATCTTTTGCTCTTTAAATTTTTTTCATCAGAACCACCATCAATAATTCACCATGTGTCCATGTCAAATGCAACAATCTATTATTAAATGAAAATAAGAAAAAGGTATAGGTCCTAAAAGAAAAACCCTACGGTTTTGATTTTGAGATTATTTAATGAAAGTATCTTTTAATAAATGGTGAAATCAAATGTAGTGTTGGTCTAAAGGCACATGGTAACAGTCCGTACGGTCTACGCTTCAGAACCGCATAGGCCCATTATCAATTCAGACCAGGCTGGCTTCCACGACCATCACTCGGGTTTGTGACTCGGATTCTCACTCACTCTCTGCCTTATGGGTCCCAAACCGTACCCGGACCCAACTAATTTCTGTTGATTCTTTACTTCGTGGGAACAACAACAACAGTTGCAAGAGATTGCCACTGAAGTACTTCTTCTTTTCTTGGTTCAGTCAGTATAGATTCTTTTTTATTTTCTCTTTTGATCTCAACATAGATTCAACTAATTCTCTAGTAAAATGTTACCAATGAACAACACATAAAATTTATGTAGTACTGATGACAAAAATGATACCAGTAACCTAAAAAGACGCATGTAAAATGTCTTGAATATTACGAAAGTTACTCTACATTTAGATTTGACGGTATATCCATTTAGTCCCCAAGATACACATCTTTCTTTCTAAGTTAACTCTAATAGTAGTTTCAAAGGTGGAAGAAGAGAGTATACACAAAAGTCTTGTGATTTTATTAAAATGTGTTTTTGTTCTATGTTGGCCCCAAAAATGTTTTCTTTCTATATCCCATCATTTTTAAGACCACATCAATAGCAACTTTGGAATGTGATTCTCTTTAAACTTACAGCTTGTGAGGATAATAACAACAGAAGGAATCTTGGTGAAGAACAAACTTAAAACCCTTTTTGGACCATGTGAAAACTGTCTCTTATCATCAATTCATCATTTATGCTCGAATCAAATCTTTTGTGCATAAGAATCTAATCTCATAGATCACATAAACTCAAAGTACGAAGACACAAACACATTTCAAAAATAGAGTAAATTAGTTTCTTTAATGCCAAGAAAGCATAAAGAGTTTTCAAATTTTATTCTCAAAGCTAATTTAAAGTTCTGCGTTCAGTTTACTATAAATTATCTAGGAGGCCATGTCGGTTAAGGCGTTTACTGCTATTAATTTCGTTTCTGTTGGAAATTGAGATCTACGGGTAGACCAACTGGTGTAGATTCAAGCTTGTGTGAAGTATCTCGTGGATTTTTCGGCGCCGTAAGCTGTTCCTTAACAAAACCGGGTGGTCGAATCTCCGGTACATCTTCATCAGCCGGAGTCTTCGGATTCGCTACATCATCCAAACCCTACAACAACAATAACCACATATCACAAAAACTTAGTTGTGACAGCTAAACTTGAGATAAATTTTAATCAAT
>OVBW01000338.1:7590-21065 GCA_900406355.1 Erysimum pusillum | reverse complement strand
TTGGGAAAAAAATCATAAAAGTTGTAAAAGAAACTTTGAACCTAGAAAAAGGTTCTTCACCCTTTTTTTTAAAGACAATCAAGGTTCTTCACCCCTTGGACCAGTACATTGAACTTTTTTAAAATGAGGAAATTTTGGAAAATTGATTTTTGTTTAAGGAATGTGAGGGATTTTAGGGACTGTAAGAGATTTCGGGGTATATGATTGCGATAATGTGAGGGATTTTAGGGACTGTGAGGGATTTCGGGGTAGTTTAAATTTATGTAAACGCGTTTTGGACTGGTTTAGTCAATACAAAATTTAATTCTAAATCTAATTACGAAAATTTTAAATAAATTATGAATAGAAAAGAAATTTACCATAGTATATATATATATATATGTATCCTAAGAAATGCCAAAGTAATAAACATATCTAGTTAAATCGTTTGTAGTTAATATTTTGAAGCATTATCTCTCTGTCTATATAAAACGAGCTCTAGTGTCACCATCCATTAAAAAAGTAATAAACACACATTTTGAAATTAAAAAAAAAAATCAACAAAATTAGTTTAATCTTTAGATAGATNTCACCATCCATTAAAAAAGTAATAAACACACATTTTGAAATTAAAAAAAAAATCAACAAAATTAGTTTAATCTTTAGATAGATATATATCTAATGTAGAAAAAAATCAACAAAATTAGTTTAATCTTTACAATATAATAGTCATTACAAAATTTGACAAATGTTTTTCACCTTAAATGCCAGTTCATGAATTTATTCTACTAATGATTCTGTAGCAAGGTTATGGGCCTATGAATGGCGCAAGGATCGGCCCATGTATTATAAGATTTTGAAGCCTGTTTAGGGACACACAACTGACACAAGCCATACAAAATCAGGAATGTAACAAATTACAATTTTACCACCAAAACTTTAATGTATCAGCAGATCTGATCGGAGCAGTAAAAAAACAATAAAACGATATTCAGAAATTTGTTTAATTCATTCATTAGTCGATTCGAAGAAGAAAATCACTTCCCAGAAATTTTCTTCGTATTTGTGTTCTTCGCGGAGAGTGAGATCGGGATCCCAATACGAGTACGATGGAGGTTTTGCAAGATGGATCGGAGAGAGATAAAACTCCTCCTCCTTCTTCGTCTTCTTCTTCTTCTTCGTCTCCCATTCCTGTCGTCACCAATTTTTGGAAAGGTTTGTTGTGTCAGATTCATGTTTAGCTATCTATTCGCTTTGCTTCGACTCGATGTGAAGCTGTGGGGGAGCTTGTTTTCTAGTATGAGAAATTCGTGGTTAGGTTTATTTTGGATTTTGTTGAAGTAGTTAGGATGAATCAAATTAGAGACGTGGTGAGATTGTCACTGGATTTTCCGGAGAATGCAATGGTAGATTAGTGTGATCGGATTGAGAAATTTTAGTTGATTGCTTTAAAGTGATCAACTCATCTTTTAGTTTTTGGGAAAGTACTGACAGCTACTTACATTTTGATTTTCTGGCTTTTTGTATTTTGTGACATGAATCCAGTTTCAATTCGAGAACTGGTTCAGTGTTTGCTTGCTGATTAATATGGTATGATGAAGGCATTTCCAAATGGTTCACCAGTCTTAATATATATTTGTTTCAGAATTTGATTTGGAGAAGGAGAAAAGTCTGCTTGACGAGCAAGGGCTTAGAATAGCTGAAAATCAAGAAAACAGCCAGAAGAATCGGCGAAAGCTTGCGGAGAGCACACGGGGTACTTTTTGTTTCACCTTTATATTGCTTAACACTTCTAACTTCTTCTCCTAAAGGACCTCAATAGTTCCAGCTAAGCACAAGCAAGTAATGGTAGATATTAACATATTCTATGGTTTTTCTTGGTTACAGACTTCAAGAAAGCTTCGCCTGAGAACAAACTTAGTATGTTTAATTCCCTGCTCAAGGGATATCAAGAAGAAGTAGATAATATAACCAAGAGGGCCAAGTTTGGGGAGAACGCTTTTCTTAATATCTATCAGAAACTCTATGAAGCACCAGATCCATTTCCTGCTCTTGCTTCTATTGCTGTAATTATCCATTTAAGTAATGTGTAACATAATAGAAACCTAAAGTCCTCTAGCCTGAGAACTAACTAGTTACTGTATTCCAGGAGCAAGATCGTAAACTATCTGAAGTGGAATCTGAGAATCGAAAAATGAAAGTTGAACTTGAGGAATTTAGGACAGAAGCCACTCATCTGAAAAATCAGCAGGCCACAATAAGAAGACTAGAAGAACGGAATCGCCAGCTTGAGCAGCAGGTCAGCTTGCTTTTAGCCTCTTGTTCTAATTGGTATAGGGACAGAACTAACAATTGTAGCAGTCTGTAAACCTCAGCTTCCTTGAATGCTTTTGAGCCTATTCAGGGAGGTCAAATGCAAACTTATGCACTGAGCCATAAAGACGAGTTATATAGAGATGCTATTTTGTGATCTTGTAACGGATAACTGTCGAATATTAACGGTGATAATGTGTTGTTGAATTTGGATTCAGATGGAAGAAAAAATCAAAGAGGTTGTTGAGATCAAGCAACGAAATCTGGCTGAAGAAAACCAGAAAACGATGGAGCTTTTAAAGGATAGGTAAACAAAAAATCTTATCTGAATGATTTGGGTGTTTAGGGAGTTTTTGAGCCAGCACCAACCTTTCCATATATTCACCTTTTATACAGGGAGCAAGCTTTGCAAGATCAGTTAAGGCAAGCAAAAGACAGCGTCTCCACTATGCAAAAATTGCATGAGCTAGCACAGAGCCAACTTTTTGAACTCCGTGCTCAATCAGGTTGTGCATTGCACCATAATATGGTGGCTCATTTTGTGCTTTCATAATTGTGTGGTCTCCCTTACATCACTGGGCATCCATAAAGTTTTCAGTTTTCATTTCACTTTTTCTTCTTTCTTTGTTCTTTCTTGTCTTGTTAATATACGTCACCTTTATCTAAAACATCAGATGAAGAGACGGCAGCGAAGCAATCTGAAGTTAGTCTATTGATGGATGAAGTGGAGCGTGCTCAAACCCGACTCCTTACTCTTGAGAGGGAAAAGGTCTTTCACGGAATGCTCTCTGGTTCTCATGTTTGAATTTAGGCAATGCCCGAAGATAAACCAGGGTTTTTGCGCCCTAATTTTAATTATTGGTTTGTAACAGGGACATCTGCGTTCTCAGCTGCAAACAGCTAATGAAGATACTGATAACAAGAAAAGGTGAGTTGACACTTATGCGTCCATATGACAAGGAACATAATTTCATGTAGGTCTTGTTTAAGTTTTTCCTTTGTTTTGATTTTTTGTTGTGCTCTTTCACTGCAGTGATAATGTTGATTCAAATAGTATGCTGGAGAATTCTTTAACTGCAAAAGAGAAGATTATATCAGAGCTTAATATGGAGATCCACAATGTTGAGACAGCTTTAGCAAATGAGCGAGAAAGTCATGTTGCCGAGATAAAGAAATTGAATTCGTTGCTCAATAAAAAGGTGAATCCTGTGCTATGTTTTGTCTTTTATGCTAAGAATTTTTACTTTGTTTTGGAAATCAGTTTCCTATTGCTATCCATTGTCTAATATAGCCTGGCATCATTTATTGGTATTTAACCAGGATACTATCATTGAAGAGATGAAGAAAGAACTTCAAGAAAGACCATCAGCGAAATTAGTTGATGATCTACGCAAAAAAGTGAAAATTCTGCAGGTATTCACCATTCAAGTGTTTTTTGGTGCTCCCTTAGTTTCACTCCTAACTGACGTCTTGCCAGAGGCCCATAGATCCATCCCTTGTTCTTTCTGGTAACGATATTATTGTGTATAGTGTAATGCCAATTTTGCATATTAGGCTGTAGGTTACAATTCAATTGAGGCTGAAGACTGGGATGCTGCTACCACTGGTGAAGAGATGAGCAAAATGGAGTCGCTTCTTCTTGATAAAAACCGAAAAATGGAACATGAGGTCACCCAATTAAAGGTACATGACCTCTACGGAATGATACACCACCATCTGTAATTCCGTCTCTTCTCTCTTTCCCTTTTCAATGACATGAACATCACAAAAGTCAAATGTCATATGTCGGTTAATACTGTTTCTTCTCCCAGGTTCAACTTTCTGAGAAAACTTCCTTGCTTGAGAAGGCTGAAGCCAAGGGAGAAGAACTGACAGCTAAGGTTTCTGAACAACAAAGACTGATTCAAAAGTTGGAGGATGATATTTTGAAGGTACGTAAGAGTGTGTAGTTACCATTTTAAGGTACTTCTCATTGTGTTTCGGATTTCCTATCATGGTTATTCTTTGTATTTTTGTTTTTTACTATCTTCTAATATTGTGAGGATTTTCTCATTCTATATGCACAAAATTTTCATTGTAAATGTGCTACCGAAGAGGAGAAAACAGATAAAGTCTTTGATTATATTTGAAACCTTCTTACTTGCTACACAGGGTTATAGTTCAAAAGAGCGAAAAGGTGCTCTATTTGATGAGTGGGAGTTCTCAGAAGCAGGTGTGGCTGAGCAGTCTGAGGTACTTCTATAGACCTATGTATATGACTCATGTAATTTCTAATGCAACACTCTTGAAGCTGAAAAAATTCCCCAAAAGAAAAGGAGCAAATCATTCAGAATTAAGATCTAGATAACCAGTAACATATAGCATTAAGTTCTCTACTAGATAATTTTAGACGGTCGAACTTGTATGCTTACTCTGCCTTTTATTTATGGCGTGAATGAAAATATAGCCAGGATTTGTGGTAGATAAATATATTATCTATGATCTAACCATCTCTGAAGTTCGATTCCAAAACATTTGAAAGTTTTCATATAAATATAGGGTATTTCTAAGATATTGTACATATTACCTTACAAACCACAACTAATAATATCACTAATACTGCTTTGTATAATTTTTGTTTCCTTTTTGATTAGCCTATGGATCAGAAACATGTTCCATCAGATCAAGATCAAAGCTCAATGCTGAAAGTTATATGCAGCCAAAGAGATCGGTTCCGCGCACGATTGCGAGAAACAGAAGAGGTAACAGTAGTACTTATAAAATATCTATCCTCTTTCCTCCATGTTCTCTATCTTTAGTTAAATTCATTTGAACTGACTTCTCTGGGTTCTCTCAATAATTGCAGGAAATAAGGCGATTAAAAGAAAAGATAGGGTTTCTTACAGACGAATTGGAAAAAACCAAAGCTGACAACGTCAAACTCTATGGGAAAATCCGTTATGTCCAAGACTATAACCACGATAAAGTTGTTTCCAGGGGATCAAAAAAGGTATTTAGTTTCTACATTACATTTTCCTTAAACCTTTTATGTCTCTTGCTCGGGTTTTTTCCATGGTTGATATCGTTATCCAATCTCTCAGTATGTGGAAGATCTTGAAAGTGGATTCAGCTCAGATGTCGAATCAAAATACAAGAAAATTTACGAGGATGACATTAACCCTTTTGCAGCATTCTCAAAAAAGGTAAATTTCGTTTTTTTTGTCAACACAAGGCCTTAGATTCCTTTCTCATTCGACTTCTTAGATATGCGACAACTATATTGTGTTTGATAGGAAAGAGAGCAACGGATCAAAGATTTGGGAATCAGAGATCGGATTACGCTAAGCAGTGGTCGCTTCCTTCTAGGAAACAAGTAAGCCTCTCGCTCTTAAGTTTAATCATATTCATAATCGATCACAGAATTATCAGTTATTGAATTCGACGATTGTATGTTTCAGATACGCAAGGACATTTGCTTTCTTCTACACAATAGGATTGCACGTACTTGTCTTCACTTGTCTCTACCGTATGTCTGCTTACAGCTATCTCAGGTAAACCCACCACCAAATATTTTTGTTATAAGTCCATCATGTGTTTGATTTGATTTAATGACTTATTTTGTTTTGGTTAGCCATGGAGCAGAAGAGACTCTCATGACAGAAGCAACCACAAACCTCCCTCACGGTCTTTAAGCTCCCACCCTAAACTTTTTCGTTTTTGGTCGTTGTGCTTTCCTTTTTGTCCTTTATTGTTTTCTCTGGCCAATTTTAAAAACGGTGGGATTATCATACCTTTTGTACAGAGGGATCCAAATCACTGAATACAAATATATAAAGCCACATGAAAAAAAAAAAATTAGTTTGTGGAAATTTTAATATCTAAAGACTTAATGCTATAATATCATTTATTAATGGTGTTCATGTGAAGTATTATGCGTACGTATACGTATAATAATATACAAGGGAGGTGTGGAAATTATAAATTTGGGGGCAGCTAGAGAGAGATGGATAGGAGAGCGAAAGAATAGTGTGTGAGAGTGATGGTATTATGGTAACGCCACCACTTGCGACCAGACTCTTTCGACGGGTCTTCTCCATCCGTCAACTCTGGTCAACCAACAAGTATGGTCATTAAGTTTGTAATATTACCTATGTGTCCCTTATTGTGTCCTTTCTTTCGTTTTCACTCAATATTTCAAGAACAAAACCACATGCTCTTTTCTTTGGGCAAAAAAATAGGTCCCCGAATCTCTTGTCATCACCCTTTCCATGACAAACAAGTTCATTCCTTCGTGCATAAATGAGAACGGAATCATTGCATCGGTCCTACAAAGGTGTGTGTGCGTGTCCATATTTCATTTATCCATACATCAAGACATATATACAAGTCATTTCATAATTTGTTTAAACTCGAAATAAATCTATGAAACGAGATTCAGGATAGAGGAATCAATCTGAACAGAGTAAACTCTAATTTTAAAACATTTTCAACAAAATGTCACGAGAAGTATCCAATGTAATGCGCATCTTGGAACTTGTAAGTAGAACTTAATGAGTTTGCATGATACTCTTTACAATAAACCAACTAAATTTAACGCATTTAATGTCGCATACTGTCTTGTCTTTAATTATATGGTCATAAGTTTTTGTACTAGTATAAGTTTTCTGCGCAGTTATGCCCAAATTAAATACTTATTAGACAGCCATCCAACTATGTGTTAGTTAGTTAGTCATACTTACATTATTTCTTTATTACTAATAATGTATCTAAATCTGAGATTTTCTAATTTTTCCCAAATGTCGTTTCATGTTTTCACAATTATTGAAATAGAATTTCACTTTTATTTTGTAATTAAGTTTATCGGTTAAACATAAAAATTGTAGACCATTATTAAGAAAATATAACATTAAACAAATGATTTAATATATGTTCAACTTCTAGCATTGTACTATATATACCAGATTCTTTGAGTTGTTTATTTTCATACACTTGTTTCTTTGATGAAGACATCGAAAGCTAATGAGTCTTTCTGGAACCTCTTTTTTCGAAAGTTCTGAGTTTTTTCGAAGAAAGTACTGGGAAGGTTAATGTGAATACTGGAGAGCAATAGATGCAGAACAAGAGTGGCCCATCTATATAGTGACTTCACTTACATTTACTTTGAAACTCATCGTCTTCATTCAAATCCCAACGTATTGAGTGCTTCAAAATTTTACTTCTTACATGTCCCCACGGATACTATAACTAATAAGGGTAACATTGTCATACACATTTATTGAAAACAACCTTCTTCTTTGTTTCATCATTTATTTTAACAACCTATAAACAAACACAAGCTATCAAATCCAGTAATTGTCTTAGTTTATGAAAAAAATATCGACATCCTTATATGTAACTATCTTATCGCAAAAAACAAAAATAAATCATCCAAAAAACTTTTTATCAAAAACAAAATTCTCCATCCTTTCCACACACAAAAAAAAAATGTTGGATAGTTTTGCTTATGTTTTAAAAATGTGAATTTAGAATTTGATGTAACTTTTATTACTAAGTACTTTCCTCTAAACCAGAATTAATGAATACTATATAACAGAATTCTAAAGATCAATTTGTGTTTTAAGAGTATAGTAGAATATTTTCTTAGTTATATTGTTTTTGTAAAATATGTTAAAAATTGACATTTTATATTACAAAAAGAGAATAATATACTTATGTATGCAATATAAACAAAAAAAACGATAATAATTTGTTAGACCACCTTCTATAGAATGTTTTTAATAAGTTTTTAACTATTAAAATAGTAGAAAAAAATAAAAGTAGGAGAAAAAAATTAGGAGATGGGTTCTAAAACTCTTATTTTTTAAGACACATGTATATATGAGAGTAATTTAATTTTTTATTTTTATTCAAAATTTAATTTAATAGTTTAATTATATAAAATATTAATATTTTATTTTTTAGAATTCAAAATAAGAATTTCATCCATTTGATGATGCTCTTACAAAACTGCATTCATAATGTTCAAGGATAATTGCATTATTAGTATATTATTATTGGTAGTAATATTTGGCGTCATTTACTTTTATCCACGTGACCGCAGTATCTAATGTGAAACTGGTACTGTGAGAATTGAAGTTCGTCCATCCGCGAGGTTACAGTGTCACACGTGTCAGCTTAGTATTGAATTAAGATCTTGCCGACAACAAATTAGAGTGGAGCCCACGTGCGTAATGTGGACCACGAGGGAACGGTGCTCCTTTTCTTTCCTGTCCTTTTTCTCTAATTACGACGCTTAAATTCGTTAATACATCACTTCTATGCAATTAACATTCTTGAAACAGTGTTATGGTGGCTACAGCTTCTTAGTTCTTACAAAAAAGTGTGTTACTAACATTGTTATGTTAAGTAACGAAATTTAATTTTATAAAATATGATAAATATCCGAAATTTCCTAGCTAGGCTTACAGCTCTTTAGATTTTGCCACATACGTATCTTTTTTTTCCAACAATTTATATCATCTAAAACATGTAATACGAATTAATTGTAGTGAAATTAAAGAGCATTTCCACATTTTTAAACGATCATTGTTTTATGTAAAAAAATATCTATAGCTCGCAATGGAAACAAAACTAACAACAAGGGTCGATGATCAAAACTCGTCCTAGCCCGTAGCTTATAGAAGATATATGGACCACATGCAATATCCACCTTAATGCTCGCTCATAACTTGTTTGGATATATATATTTCTTTTTGCTAAGAATGTAAATATAAAATGAAAATCGTTTAGGAATACGATCGAGATTATACACCTATTTCAAATGGTTCCATGGCAAAAAAAAATAAAACATGCATGGAAGCATAAATTTCAGTCCATCCACTCATGTAAACAAATTGCCGGTTAGATAAGTAATCTCCAATCGCTGTTAAGAAAACCATCAATCAAATCACAGGGCGGCGAGTTGATCCAAAATACACAAGGACAAGCCAATCACAAGTGATCACACCAGATTCTGAGCTAGATTTTAAGCACCATGATCAAAGCTTATTCGTCTTTCTTTTTTTCGATTCTTGAATTGAACATTCGTTTAAAACAATAATAATAGTTATTATATTTGGTCACAAGGCATGCGAAGAATGTTAATATTTGTTTGCCGTATAATATATATGGTTTTAAAAAATGTTTAAGAGTTTGGGAAGACAGAAATAGCGTAGGCAGCATTCATATGGCATCGTCCAAAAGGGAGCATTATGAGATTGGGGGGCCACTCTGCATGTGATTCTTATTCTTGAATTACCTCACCTCTCATCACCCCCAACGCCACTACGTCCATATTTAAATGTTAGTGTTTTTAGATATTATTTTATTAAATTCTCATAACAATACTGAGATTTTCAGAAGAAGAATTACTTTATATTTAAAACACAAATATATTTGGGAATACGATATCCAGTGATGGATTAAATTTCTTAATTTATATATCTCTCTACTGATAAGACTTCACTTCACAATTACAAATAAAAGTCGGAATGGGATGGCAGAGTAAACTAAATATGTTTTTATTCCAACGTAAACTCACAAAAGGACATCTATTTTTAATGAATATAAAAAATCGAATTCTTATCAAAAAAATTCTTATAAAAAAAAAATATAAAAAATCGAATTATGCGTAAAATAATATAGTCACATATGTATTCCGTTAAAACATCCCCCTGATAATTATTAATCTCAAACAGAAATTGGCATTCTACCGTCACCTTTTACGTTTACGTCATGTAGCTTTAAATACGATATGGCATTTTCTTGAAGTTGTTATAAATTTATGAATTTCTTTGTCAATAATCTACATATACCACCGCAAGGGAGTGCATATGGTGATCCGTATCAAGTAACCATCTTTATAACGAAAAAGTGGATATTCATAGAAAATGAATTAGAATACGGTAAGAAAAGGACCTAGATGACGAAAATAGCTACGGGCCAACTAACCCGCCCGTGACTTTATATGCACATGATTTACTCGGTAGTCGTTACAATGACTAAGGTAAGTAAACCCTAAAAGTCCACCCTCGTCATTCGTTCCAAGACGTGGCTCCATGCATGCATGTTTGCTTACGCACATAATGACATACAATTATCCGTGTAATATATTGTTAGTAATTATTTTCAGTAATTTAGGCAAATTGTGAAAACCTTAGAAACAAAAATCTTAGAGTTGAATACTTTACTGTATATTTTATATTAAATATGTATACAAATTGATAGATAAGTATTATGATGCCTTTGTATACAAATTGATAGATAAGTTATATGATGCCTTTCTATTTTAATCAGCAATTCGGTGATTAGAATGATAATCCAAATTCACTATATAGCTTACAGTAAAATCCATTTTTTTTTTGTCATAAGGTTACAGTAAATCTATACAGTATATTTTTAAAGGTGAGTGTGAAAAGGACAAATTTTCTACCATAGCTTAACTTTCACATTGATTGATTTTTCCATACAGTTGGAAGATTCTGACTATAATTTAAAATATTGAAAAACAGGGGCCACAACAAAAGTTTCTTTGAAGACATTTCTTTAGTTACAAATTGGCCCTTCTTTGATTCAACTTAATAGTAATACTACTTTTCTGACTCTTCTTCTCACAATGACACAAAACACTGATACTGAGAACTTCTTGCTGAAGACAACAACACTTTTAAATTTATACTTAATCCTATCATTAACCGATAAAAAGTCGAAAATAACTTAAGATTCATTTTTAAAAAATATTATAAAAAGGAAAAATTCACACTTAAAGATTTGTTTATCTTCTTGTTACCGTAGTTCCATAAAAGTTTTACTGATATAGCTGTAAAACTAATGATTCGTCTACTTTTTCTTAGCATTTATTCGCTGACAATCCAATAACCTTATTAGCCAGATCGTAAGTGATACGTGTCCCTTGCTGCTGTACATTTCCGATGATCGACAACGACGACGACGTCGGGGCAAAAGCGAAGCAGAACGTTCCACTATCATCAACAGGGATCAGATAATTCTTCGCCGGCAAATCGAGCGACTTGCCTCCGCTGAAATGAAACGCAACGGTCGGGACTTTCACGGTGGACAGGGACGAGAAATCATAGCAAGTGTCGAAGAGAGAGATGCTCGAAGTTCCCCTCTTGAGATTCGCCGTGAGTTTAACGAACGCGTCACGGAGAGAGTTATAAGCCTGAGTCTGAAGACGAGTTACGGCGGTTCCACAGTCCAAGATCACTCCACCACTTCCCGAAGCGTCGACTNACTTGCCTCCGCTGAAATGAAACGCAACGGTCGGGACTTTCACGGTGGACAGAGACGAGAAATCATAGCAAGTGTCGAAGAGAGAGATGCTCGAAGTTCCCCTCTTGAGATTCGAAGTGAGTTTAACGAACGCGTCACGGAGAGAGTTATAAGCCTGAGTCTGAAGACGAGTCACGGCGGTTCCACAATCCAAGATCACTCCTCCACTTCCCGAAGCATCGACCTCGAAGATTGTGTCGGGGATCGAGACTTTTTGACCACCGACGCTGAATCCGCTGAGTCCGACGTAGTAGAAAGTGTCGATCTTTTGGTTACGGAGAAGCGGCGCCGTCGCGTCTCCGCTACTGAGTTGGACCGAGTTGAAATCGAGGCTCGACGATTTTCCCGAGTCACGGTCAACGAGACAATACGAAAACGACGTCGCTTTCATCTGATTGGTTATCGATAAAACTCCACCGCCTAAACCGAGTAAACCGGCTGCTCCGGTAAAGAGACCTTCGTTATCGTGACCACATCCTAAAGCGACGTTGTTTATTTTACCTGAGNCGATCTTTTGGTTACGGAGAAGCGGCGCCGTCGCGTCTCCGCTACTGAGTTGCACCGAGTTGAAATCGAGACTCGACGATTTTCCAGAGTCACGGTCAACGAGACAGTACGAAAACGACGACGCTTTCATCTGATTGGTTATCGATAAAACTCCACCACCTAAACCGAGTAAACCGGCTGCTCCGGTAAAGAGACCTTCGTTATCGTGACCACATCCTAATGCGACGTTGTTTATTTTACCGGAGTCACCAAACGTCACCGTATCGGTAGCGAATTCTCCGACGGTGAAAGATCCGTCGCCGTAACTAACTTGGTAGAGACACTTGTTTGAACGACAAGCGGAGGTTTCGAGAGAAGAGCACTGTGGAGCAGAGCAAGTGAGTGATTTGTAAGATGAAGACGAAGTCGGGTCAAAAACCGGGTCGGATTGTTGGTAACACTCGGAGCAAGGTAGACACTGGATCCAATTCACGTCGCTTCCTGTGTCTAGCACCAAGTACATATCTTTCGCCGGAGTTCCGACTCCGATTTTTGAGAAATACTCGCCGCTTCCTTGGCTAGCTCCGGAGATGACAGGCGTCGTTAGATCCTCGGGCTGGTATCGGGTATCTTCTTTGTCAACGGGTTTGAGATCGGATCTATCGACTCCTTCGACGGCGAATCGGACTTTAGCGACGATTCCGGCGACTCGAGATGAGTCACGCTCGAGTCGACTCAGTACTAGGCTTTTGTAGTCTTTGTGCTGTGACGCTACGAAGATGTCTCGGGAGTGAAGCTCGAGAGATAGTGGTGAAGATGAATTCAAGAAAACCGTGTCGGATACGGATTCGGATTCGGGTCTGGTGGTGGCGAGTGAGGAACGAGTCGGGTCGAGTGAGAGGATAGTTTGTGTTTGCTGGAGAGATGAAACGACGTCGAGCACGGTCGTTTTAGGTGAAGTAATTAAAGATCGAGACGAAGCATCAATCGTGGCGAGGAAAAGAGAGAGAGTGACGGAGAGGAGAGAGAGAAATCGCGGGAAAGCCATTTTTTCCGGCGAAGGTGATACGATACGAGTTTAATGGAAGAGAAAAAGAGTAAGAAATGTTTTTATTTATAGAGAAAAAATAAATGTTGCGGAGAGAGTCACGCCAGAATTGCTGTGGTTATAAAAGCCAGCCACATCAATTATTTATCATACTGTTAAATCTTTGGATTCACATTATATCATCTCTATCAAACTTTATAGTTGGATATCATATTTTATATACAAAATATAAATTTTGAAGTTAGAAAAAAAGAAAAAAAATCTTAATCCAGTGTTATCATATGATCCCAACATAGCATAACACTTATACCGAATAAAATACTAATCTTTTTTTTTTTTT
>OVBW01000337.1:0-25141 GCA_900406355.1 Erysimum pusillum | reverse complement strand
GGCATTTTTGCATAAGGGCATGGCTGAAAGGACATTTTTGCAAATCTCCCTTATAACATTGTAAGGGTTTAAGATTATTTTCTGGTTGCCAATTACTTTCGAGAAAGTCGACAAATAATCCAATTTCTCGAACAACATTCAACGTTGGATATGATGGGTCTCAGCATCCTAATGATCCGCATCAAAAAGCTTTGCAGACTGCAATTAATATTGGCTTGTCTCATCGGATAACCTTGACAAGCAAGTAACACATATATACTCAGATCTTTTTTTTTTTTTTAACTCAGATCTTGCAATCCACAGACCTCCAGTCAATTTCTTTGCGTAACATTTTTATATAGAGTTGACAAAACATTAAATACGCTAGTAAGAAAAAACATGATATGATACATTGCATGAACTATATGGTCATGCCATGACCACCACGACGCATCACAACTTCCTAAAACATGTTACAGTCGGGTTTTTCTAAAATAACTAGTACAACCTGACCCGACTATTAAATTATAGTCATCCGACTAGGGTAATGTATTTCTTCATAAATAGTTAAATACTCTTATGTTGCTTCTAGTGGAGGGGGATTACATGATGAGACATAATGCCATAAGATATATGGATGAGATAATTATATATATGGCCACTTCATACAAAACTAATCGTATAACACACTTCACACTAAAAGGTGTTACGATATTTTATATTAATATAAAAGCTTAAAAAATATCATTTGTGATGCGTATAACACACTTCACTCTTGGAGACTCGACCTTCTCTGAAAATATCATTTCTCTTTTAAATTGACTAGAAGCTTAAAAAAATTCGGAATAGTTACCGACATAAAATTTTATATGAAATTTAAAGGTTTTGTTAGTGGCAACCATATTTAGATATATTTAAATTGATCACTAAACAATATAAAATAAAATAAGAACTTAATTGGTAGATAATTTTTTGTAGAGAGCTAAAATTAGCAAAATCATGTGGAGTCATTTTTAAAAATTTGTGATGTTTATGATGCATGTTTTTAGAAATAGTATTATACTATAAAATAATGTTATACGATATAAATTATACGAAAATATTCGAAACTCGCTCCAAAACTCAATCCACTTAGACGTTACTTCCATAATTTGGATACTTACTACTCATAAAATAATTGAATTAAAATCGATCTATGATTGTTTTAGTTGAGTAAAGCCTAAAGGGTAAGCATGTGTTGTATGATCCGACAAATGAGAAACGTGTTGTACGAGCCCGAAAGAAACATGTGTTATTACGGAAGGTGATGAAAAATAAGACAGCTCAGAGTTTGTGGGAAGCTCTAGAAGCTCAGTATCAAGACAAATCTATGCCAAACCGTTTCTATCTCAAGCAGAGGCTCTACAGTTTCAAAATGGAGGAAGACAAGAATCTAGACAAGAATTTTGATGTGTTTAACAAGCATACAAGATACTAGTTTGTAGTTCAATCTTGTGTGATAGCGAATGATGAATCAATTACTGTCACTATCTTCTATGTTAGTGAATGATGAATCAATCACTGTCACTATCTTATATGCTAGCTAATCATGAATCAGTCACTATGTCACTATCTTATATGCTAGCTAATCATGAATCAGTCACTATCTTGTATGCTAGCGAATGATAATTCAATCACTATGTCACTATATTGTATGATAGCGAATTATGGATTGATGTATTATGTGCTATATATTAGGCAGCTGAAGAAGAGCTTCTGCGGGAAGAGTTTGAGAGAGAAGGGAAGAAGTTGGCACCTAAAGTGGATTCTCAAGTTTTCGACTCTAATGTTATAACTCCTGGAACTGAGTTTATGGCTACTTTGTCATTTGCATTGCGATACTACATTCACGTTAGATTAAATTCTGATCCTGGGTGGAAAAATATTAAGGTAATTATTAGGGTCTTTTATATCTTTTTCCTTGTGGCTGTTTATGGCATACTTCGAGTTTTTTTGCTCATGATTTTCTTATTCTGAAGGTTATACTCTCGGATGCTAATGTTCCTGGTGAGGGGGAACACAAGATCATGTCGTACATACGTTGTAATAAGAATCATCCTGGTTATAACCCAAACACTCATCATTGTCTGTATGGTTTGGTATGTAATCTTCACTTTAATTCTTATTTCCTTCATGCCTTCATGTTTGATTNTAATTAGTTAGTGTTAAATACCTTCTTGATTAACACATTCTACTTGTTATTCTGAATAACAGGATGCCGATTTGATCATGCTGTCATTGGCCACCCATGAAATTTATTTTTCAATCCTTCGTGAGGTTTGTACAATCTATCTTGTTTATAATCTCAACATGTGATTCTTCAATATGTTTTGACACTTGATTAACATACAAAATAGTTACAAATTTCTTTGCTAGTCTTTTAAGTTTCATGATGCTTCATTTGTTTTTTCTGCTTCACTTTATGCCAATTCAACTATGTTTTCTCGTTGGTGACTTCACCCAGGTTGTTTTCGTTCCTGGAGATCAAGACAAATGCTTCTTGTGTGGTCAGATGGGGCACCGAGCAGCAGATTGTGTGGGCAAGGTAAAGAGGAAGGCAGAAGAAATGCTTGATAATACTGAGACAGATGTTGTGGTGAAGAAGCCATACGAGGTACTTTTCAGGGTTGTGCACCTCAATACTATATTTTCTAAATTGCGCGCATGGTATGTATATCTTTACCAGAATCATGAAGTTCCATTGTCTTTTGGCAGTTTGTCAATATCTGGATACTTCGAGAATATTTGGAAAATGACATGCAGATGAATAAATCGAAATCGCCAAAAATTTTGGACCGCATGATTGATGACTTCATCTTCATCTGTTTTTTCGTTGGGAATGATTTCCTGCCACATATGCCTACGCTAGAGATACGAGAGGTTTGTTCCGTTGTAGATTGGCTGATTGTATGCCACTCATTGAGAAAATCAAAGCCCGTATAGGCTCATGGACAAACAGGTTCTTATCTTATGCTGGGCGTTTGCAGCTGCTGACTTCAGTCATAGCGAGCCTCACTAATTTTTGGATCTCGGCATTCCGTTTACCAAGTGCGTGTGTTAAGGAGCTAGAGCGCATATGCTCAGCTTTTCTGGTCGATTAAGGAGAGCTCAGCCTCGGGATCCTGGATGTGGAGAAAACTCCTGAAATATCGCTCTCTAGCGAGGGGTTTTCACAAGATGGAGGTAAAGTGTGGACGGGAGGTTTCCTTCTGGTTTGACAATTGGTGTCAATTGGGCAGGCTCTACGATTTATTGGGGGACCGAGGTTATATTGATCTGGGAATTGGTTCGACTGCAACTGTTGCGGAAGCTCTTCTCTCTCGCAGACGGAGACACCGAACAGAGATGTTAATTAAAGTGGAGAAAGAGCTAGAGACGGCTCGAGCCGCTGTGAGGGAAAACGAAACTGATTTGGCTCTATGGCGTCGTAGTGATGGTTGTTACAAAGCTTCTTTTTCAGCAAAAGATACATGGAAGCAATTACGGAATGAAGCACCAGTTCAGCTTTGGCACAAGGGGATCTGGTTCTCTAAGTCTACTCCCAAATTCTCATTCATTGCTTGGCTTTCAGCTCGAAATCGCTTAACAACAGGGGATAGAATGCGTATGTGGAATCATGAAGTGAATTCCAATTGCGTCTTCTGTCAAGATCCTGTTGAAACACGCAACCACCTGTTCT
Source organism: Erysimum pusillum (assembly GCA_900406355.1). NCBI lineage: Eukaryota > Viridiplantae > Streptophyta > Magnoliopsida > Brassicales > Brassicaceae > Erysimum > Erysimum pusillum. The sequence goes on along the minus strand of OVBW01000337.1, from coordinate 21,444 downwards.
TTAGCTGCAGCTTCACGTCACAGATATGGAACTCCCTCACTCACCGACTTTCCCAACATCGGTTCTCAACAGATTATTCAGCCATTCTCTCTACGATTTCAGACTCATTGTTCCCCGGTACTGTCAGATTCATCCTCCGTTACTCTTTTCAAGCTTCCATACACTCTATTTGGCGAGAACGCAATCGTAGAAGGCATGGGGAAAATCCAATCTCTACAGAGCAACTCACCAAACTCATTGAGCATCAGATCCGCAATAGACTTTCCACTCTCTCTTATCAAGGATCAAAGCTCCAAGATGGTTTGCAAACATGGTTTGCCTCAAGAACATAAAGTAGCTCCTTATAGAATTTTTTCTTCTTTTCTTTTATGCTAACTCTTAATCAAGGGACGCATTCAATGTAACAAAGGTTTTGTTTGAATATAATTTTACATTCATTAAAAAAAAAAAAAAAGAATCAAATCCTCGGCCTTCTGATGGATCTGCTCAGGGAAGAAATCCTGAAGAAACGGAATCTGGTGGCAAGAAGTTCTTCAAGCGGTCTGAGATCGATCAGAAGAAAATCCAGAAGCTTTGAGAGGAAGAACGACGCGAACACGAGCTTAAAGCCCAGCGGAGAGCCGCCGCAGCCGGTGGAGGTGGAAGATCATCCGGTGATTCATCTGCTCCTGGTTCTTCTAACGCTTCTGCATCTGCGTCTTTCAAATCCTCTGCATCGGACGCTGCTGTTATCGCTGATTCCAAATCCCTAACCGACGAGCGAAACATCCAAACCCTAGTTCTCTCGAGGCAGGAAGTGATTCGCCGCTTGAGATTCCTTAAGCAGCCGAAGATTTACACCAACAGTGTTGCTCACATCATGAACGATGAAACTACTCGCAAGTATCTTCAGTCAGTTAAAAGACTAATGACTTTCTGTCAAAGACGTTACCCAACTATGCCTTCTAAAGCCGTTGAGTTCAATAGCTTAGCCAACGGAAGCGATTTACAGTCGTTGCTCGATCATGAAGAGGTATTCTTTGGTGGTGATCGTGAACGAGTGCCGGAGGAGAGTCTCTGACTCATGCCTTCTCAGAGCGAAAGCTAGTTTCACTCTGTTTTTCTGCTTTGTTGTGTTAAAACGTAGACTCTGTATTATCGTTCTATTTAACTCGTTNTTTGACCTGAACCGGGAAAAAAAAAAAAAAAAAAAAAAAAAAGAGGAAGAGACGAAAGTCACGAAACATAACAAGGAAGAAGAATATTAAGTGGTTGGGTAGTAAATAATAAACAATATTAAGGGTAATAAGGTATTTCATCGGTTTTGTATTTAAAAGAAAAAGAAAAACAAATTATTTTTTATAACAAGGTCAATCCTGCATTTTTTGAAACGAGGGAGGTCATCCCAGAATTTGATTCTGTACGATCTTCACAGATCTTCAAGTGACGCATGAACCCAGGTTCCTTCAGGGTGATCTTTCTCCCTTTTACGATCATCTTCTAGGTCTGTGGCTTCCCCTTTCTTCAATTTCACGGTGAAATTCTAGTTTGGGATCTAACCTTTGTTTTTCCTGTTACAAACCCAACATGTTCTATGACAAAACAAGAGCTTCCTTGGTCCTCTCATTCTGGTCTAATCCCCAGATCATTGGCATGCATGAAGACGAGTGGATTCCAGAGAGAGAGAGAGCTTTTGTATCTTTCGAATTTGAACTTAGAGGTAACTAACTCCCTCTCAATGATTAAACCCAATTAGAGAGAAGACAGCCATTTTGAGATCAATAAGAATTTTTTTTTTAATTCACGCTTGATTGCATCTGATTACCTCGAATCCAACTTTGATCTTATGAATTTTCTAATGGAAGGGTGAGTCTTTAAGAGATATGCAATCATCTAGTCGAAGTTACAATAAGCAGTTCACTAATGGCTTCCGAATTGAGAAGTCTCCTTTTTAAGATCTTAATCCTGAGATTCATTTTGTTTCAGATTCGAAACACACAGATATGGCGTTACACTATGGTACCATGTTTAGAGAGTTCATCCGCCATCAGATTATTGCAAAGTGAGCAAAATATATATTTTCTTCGGTTACTACATTACCTCCTTTATGTTTTTATAGACATTGTTCTGCCGAATTTTCAATAGTTTATTACCAAAGGTGTTTGTTACTAATCACCGCTTGTGTGAATGCTCCAGCGTTTCATATGGATAAAGTCCATGGCTTCATCATCAAATTTGGGCCTTCATATGAAGAATATGTATCTGATTTGCTTATAACGTTTTATGCAAACTGCAAAGAACAGAGGATTCTCGAAAGGTTTTTTGACGAGAAGCTTCATGAACATGTTGATGTGTGGGCTGCTCAGCTCTATTGTCAGGGTATAGTCTGAACAGAAAGCACAGAGATAGTTTCAAACTTTGACTTTTGATGTGGTGATTAAGTCTACTATCCAAATTAAAAGAGGAATCTTCCACCAAGTTGCAATAGAAAAATCCAAGAAACAATGGTGCAATAGCCAATGCTAATTATATTATGTACAATATATATGCTTTAATAACAACCACAGCGATCATCTCTCTTATGGCTTCTTCTTCTTCCTCTTCTTGCAATTGGTTATATGACGTTTTTCCCAGCTTCAGGGGAGAAGATGTCCGCAAGACTTTCCTCAGCCACTTTCTAAAGGAGCTGGATCGAAAACTGATCATTGCTTTCAGAGACAATGAGATTGAGAAGAGCCGTTCACTTGATCCAGAGCTTAAACAGGCAATTAAAGATTCCAGAATCGCGGTGGTTATTTTCTCCAGAAACTATGCCTCTTCAAGCTGGTGCCTTAACGAGCTGCTGGAGATCGTTGAGTGCAAGAAAGATATGAGACAATTTGTGATACCCATTTTCTACCATTTGGACCCTTCAGATGTAAGGAAACAGACTGGAGAGTTTGGGGAGATCTTTGAAAAGACTTGCCAAAATAAGACAGAAGACGAGAAAATTCGATGGCGGGGAGCTTTGACTGATGTAGCAAATATCCTCGGATATCATTCTGTGACCTGGTAAGACTTTACAAATCATTATTTTTTTTTGTCTGAGAAACATCTTTATGTCCTTGATTCATGCTATTCAACAAAGAAATCAGCTCATCGAGATCCATGGAATTCTTCAAGAGATTCATAGTTTTATGTCCATTCGTTTATTCCTCTTTGGATCCTCCCATTTAGGGATTTATTATTATTAATACAATTAAACGATTGACCAAAGAAAAAAAAAAAAAAAACATCTTTATGAAATGGCCTTTTTTTTTATTAGGGATAACGAAGCAAGCATGATTGAAACAATCACCAATGATCTTTTGAGTAAACTGCATTCATCTCCATCAAATGAGTTTGAGGACCTTGTTGGAATTAAACATCATATCATCCAAATGATTTCGTTGTTGAACTTGGAGTCTAAGGAAGTAAAGATGGTTGGGATATGGGGTCCCTCCGGAATTGGTAAGACTACCATTGCAAGAGCTTTATTTAATCGACTCTCTTGTCAGTTCCAAAGTAGTCTTTTCATAGACAAGGTTTTTATATCTAAGAGTATGGAGGTTAATAGCAGAGTTGATTATAACATGAAGTTGCACTTGCAAAGAACTTTTCTAGCTGAACTTTTAGATAAAAAGGATATAAAGTTCGATCATTTAGGTGCAATAGAAAGGATGCTTAGGCACAGAAAAGCTCTCATCTTTATCGATGATTTGGATGATCAAGACGTGCTTGATGCTTTAGCGGGTAATAATCAATGGTTTGGAAGTGGGAGTAGAATCGTTGTGGTTACAGAAGATAAGCATTTTTTGAGGGCTCACGGGATTGACACCATTTACGAGGTCTATCTCCCATCTGACGAGCTCGCTCTAGAGATGTTTTGTCGATCTGCTTTCAGGAAGAATTCTCCGCCTGATGGTTTTATGGCGTTTGCTTCTGAAGTTGCACTGCTTTCCGGTAACCTTCCTTTGGGTCTTGACGTTTTGGGTTCTCTTTTACGGGGTAGGGACAAAGAGGACTGGACAGATATGCTGCCAAGGCTTCGAAATGGCTTGGATGGAAAAATTGAGAAAACACTAAGAATCAGTTACGATGGATTAAACAACAAAGAAGATGCTGCGATATTTCGACACATCGCATGTCTTTTCGATGGGGAGACAGTCAATGACATCAAACTGCTACTAGCAGATAGTAAGTTGGATGTTAATATTGGGCTTAAGAACTTGGTTGATAAATCCCTTATACATAAAACAAGCAATACTGTGGAGATGCACTCTTTGCTACAAGAAATGGGTAAAGAGATTGTCCGCTCACAGTCCAATGAGCCTGGAGAACGAGAATTCCTTACGGATTCCGAGGACATTTGCCATGTACTTGAAGATAACACTGTAAGTAATCTGGTGCTCTTTTAATAAATCTCAATCTATAAGATTAAAAGCATGTCATTTGATCAAATATAATCGTGTGTTGAGCTAATTGCTTCTTCTTTTTTTCTCCTTTTTATTGATGTTACAATTTTAGGGTACTAAAAAGATATTAGGTTTAGCACTGGATATGGATAAGACTGATGGAGTGCATATACATGAAAGTGCATTCAAAAGAATGCACAATCTCCTTTTTCTAAAACTTTACGCTAAAGTTAGCAACCCGGAGAAAGAAGTGAGATGGGGCTTCGATCAATTCCCCTCTAAGCTTAGATTACTAAGATGGGTAAAATACCCAATGAGATGTATGCCTTCTAACTTTCGTCCTGAAAACCTTGTCAAACTCCAAATGCCATGGAGCAACCTCGAGAAGCTGTGGGAAGGAGTTCATGTAAGTTTTATACAGATACTATAAACTAGTAATCAAGATTAAAATGCTTGTTAAACTTGATAATCCTTTCAAGTGATGTGTAACTTAGATATATACATGTACTTCAGCCGATTACAGGGCTAAAACATATGGATTTGTGGGGATCTGAAAACCTGAAAGAAATCCCAAATCTTTCGATGGCTACTAATCTCGAAACCCTTAATCTCAACTGTTGCTCGAGTTTGGTGGAGCTTCCCTGCTCTATTCAGTATCTCAATAAACTTATTGAGTTGGACATGTATAATTGCAAGAGTCTAGAGACTCTTCCCGCCGGAATCAACCTCAAATCCCTCTATCGCCTCAATCTCAATGGATGCTCTTTGTTAAGGAGGTTTCCTGATATCTCAACCAACATCTCAGAGCTCGGTATAGTCGAAACAGCGATTGAAGAAATACCTTCCAATTTGCGTCTGGAGAATCTCCTTGATCTTCAAATTGGTAGCAGGGTGGAGAGTGAGAAATTGTGGGGAGGAGTGCAGGTATGTTGCTAATGCCTTGGCCAACTTTTTTTTAAATAACTTTTTATAAGGAGCTATTGTCGCTAGATTGAATTACGTTTGTGTTTGTTAATTGGAAAGTCTTAAACTACAGTTGCACAACATTTACGAATAGATAGTTTAACCTGTAAATTGTGTTTTTTTTTTTTTTGGTTCAGCCGCTTACACCCTTCTTCACGACCATAGCCATGCTCTCTCCTTCTTTGACAATATTGATGCTCTCTGATATCCCAAGTTTGGTGGAGCTTCCTTCGTCTATTCAGAATTTCTATCAACTAGAGGGATTGAGCATCATGTGCTGCGTGAATCTGGAGACTCTTCCCAGCGGAATCAACCTCAATTCTCTTGACCGCCTCGATCTCTTTGGATGCTCACGGTTGAAAACTTTTCCTGATATCTCAAGAAACGTCTCAGAGCTCTTTCTAGACGACACAGCGGTTGAAGAGGTTCCTTGGTGGATTGAGAACTTATCTAACCTCAGTCAGCTAGATATGAATGGATGCAACGATTTACTACGTGTATCCTTCAACATTTTTAAACTGAAACGTCTTGGGAGAGCTGGCTTTTCAGACTGTAGGGCTCTGACGGAAGCTAGCTTTCATGATAGTCCAAGTGAGCTTGCAATGGCGATTGACAATATTCACCCTAACTTACAAGCCCATGACAAGGCCTCCTCTTCTCTTCCGGTTGATTATATCCCAGTGTTGAAGCTCGATTTCATCAACAGCTTCAACTTCGATCCAAAAGCGCTGATTCAACAACAAATGCGTTCAACAGAACTGATCATGTTAGGTGAAGAAGTGCCTTCATATTTCACTCACCGAACTACTGGAAACTCTCTCACCAATATCACTCTACCTCACACATCTGCCTCCCAACCTTTCTTCAGTTGTTGGTGTTGCGCCGTGGTTGATGTCGAATCTATTCCCAGACCGTATACTTCATTCAAAATCCAGGTAAGCTGTCAGTTCATAGACAGACACGGGAACCACTTTGATTCTGCTTATATGGCACGATACATCTCAAAAAGGAAGTTGGGTGGTCATGTGGTTATATTCAACTGTTCTTTCCCTGTAAACGAAGACACTACTCTTCTAGACGGTCAACTTAACTACGATCATGTGGATATACAGTTTCGTCTAATCGGTGATGAGTCTCAGGTCAAATTAAAAGGATGCGGTATACAACCCATCGACGACCATACATTCCCGGATAACCGGCCTGGTAATTCGAATATTCTTCAACATGCTTGTGAACGCGACGAAAGCAACACGGTTAACTTGGGAAGCCGTGAGATTGAACCGAGCCAAGAGTGTGGAGACAGAAGAAAAGTAATGCGGGTGGTAAGCATTTGTGGTATCAACTAATTTTTGTCAAGACAATTTTATATAAGAAATTTGAGTGGATATTTTCTGCAGATGGTAAGGATACTCAAGAAATTATTAAGCAGCCAATCCGCAAGATACATAGGATGTCTCTTGTTAGGTCTAATGTTGGGTATCCTCTTGGAGAAACTTCCATGGCGATGAATGAGGTGTTTCTAGAGTGAAAATGAGCATTGGATGTCACACATTTTTACAGGTAACCCAAAAATTCTCATATGGCGTCTTAAATTAAGAACCTATTGAATAGATTCTTGTCATCAATTAGTCAATCGTAATACAACATTAATTGTAAAACATAACCTAAGTATAGATTCTTTAGCTCTATTATGATTGTAAACTCTAGTTATAATTTAATTCAAATGTATTTTCTGGCTTCCCCTCATTGTTCTCTGTCTTCCTTGCTAAGCTATAACTGTTTACATATTCTTGAAGTTATAAGCAACGTTGAAAAATCTAATCAAGGATCGCTGCAGGAAGCAGCAGGTTCGTTTACAAGGATGTTTCAGAGAATAATGGGTCCTTTATGAAAGCAGAGTACATGAGCAAGAAGATCAAAGTTTTCTCTAAAAAGATTCATGTAGACTGTTGAGAAAAGAGTTTGTGAGGCTTTGCAGAGAGCTTCAACATTGATGTCGCTGTTTTAGAAAAAAAAAAAAAGCTTCAACATTGGATGGGTGCTTTTATCCTCCCGAAGGCATGCATCAAGGAAATAGAGCGAATGTGCAATCGATATTTGTTGTGGAACGGTAACATCTACAAGAAAGGAGGTATGGTAAAAACACGTAATCTAAGGAGAAAGGAGGCCGATGATAAAGAAGACGTCTCCTCGCCGACGGGGGTCCGGAAATCAGCGAGACACCATCGATTGGGAGTATCCTCAAACCCAGAAAATATACCTCTCTCTCAATCTCAGTCTCGGAGTGCGGGATTAAGAAATCCATCTAATAATCGGAAGAAAAGAAGTAGAGGTGTGTCGGAATCTCCGTCGGTGAAGAAAAATTTGCGACGGTCCACTATTTCACGCAAAGGTATGTTCACAGTGGCTTATTTATCCTCAGATTATCAGTCACCATGGAATTCTACTCTTCAATTTAACAAAAATTTCACTTACAGAAACAGAAACTTCTTTCATATACTTGAAATTATAATGATTTGAAACTTATTTTATACTGTATATGTCTTCTAGGTGACCACAATGAACAAGTATCTCGTTCTGTTAATGAAGGTCAGTACAATCTTCCCTTTCCTGAAACCTTTAATGATAGTTGCTGTTACATTACAATCTTTTTTCATTTTCAGCTATATATTTGCAATAAGTCGATGATTTGATCATAGGTTGATGATAGGTTGAGGATTGGTTGATGATACCTTGATGATAGCCAAAATATGTTCCATAAATATGATANAAATCAGCGAGACACCATCGATTGGGAGTATCCTCAAACCCAGAAAATATACTGTGAGTTTTAAGTGAGAATTTGGATAAGATTAACAAGTAATGGGTTGCATTAAAGCTAACCCCAAATCGTGTAATAATTAATCTCTACATTGTGGATATTTGACAAACACTTAGTAGAGTATTAAGAGACTACATGAGGTGTTTAACTTGTGTTTCTCATTGATTAGTCTTTAAGAGAGTTGAGTACAACATATATATAGAGAAGAGACAAGCTAGTTTAAGCACAACACACTAAGAGAGAGAGAGGGGGTCGCCCAATGTTGAAAGTGACTTGTCCTAACGGCTAGTGACTACTTGACGATTTGAGTCTCTTCTTTAGGCGCCACTCTTTCATCTTCTAGAAGCTCTTCTTGGGCTGTTCTTGATTTCTCCTCAAACCATTAAGGCCTTAAGGCTTTTCCTTTCTCTAAGTGGACTTTGATCCATTTAACAACAAGCCTCGCCACTTAGTGTGTCTCGGCTCATCTCATCTTCTTCTTCATGTCTCTTACGATCCTTCTCTTCTTCATATGCGATTTATCTTCTTCATTCTAACATATACCTCTCTCTCAATCTCAGTCTCGGAGTGCGGGATTAAGAAATCCATCTAATAATCGGAAGAAAAGAAGTAGAGGTGTGTCGGAATCTCCGTCGGTGAAGAAAAATTTGCGACGGTCCACTATTTCACGCAAAGGTATGTTCACAGTGGCTTATTTATCCTCAGATTATCAGTCACCATGGAATTCTACTCTTCAATTTAACAAAAATTTCACTTACAGAAACAGAAACTTCTTTCATATACTTGAAATTATAATGATTTGAAACTTATTTTATACTGTATATGTCTTCTAGGTGACCACAATGAACAAGTATCTCGTTCTGTTAATGAAGGTCAGTACAATCTTCCCTTTCCTGAAACCTTTAATGATAGTTGCTGTTACATTACAATCTTTTTTCATTTTCAGCTATATATTTGCAATAAGTCGATGATTTGATCATAGGTTGATGATAGGTTGAGGATTGGTTGATGATACCTTGATGATAGCCAAAATATGTTCCATAAATATTCAGATTCAATAATTAGTTTACTAACTTAAATTTCCATTCATTTGGTTGGTGAATCTTATGTATCTCTGTTTTCCTTTGTATATATATCCTTTGTCAATGGTTTAACATTCTCATTTGTGGTACAGAGATATAATTACATTGAATATATAATTAGTTTACTCAAAATATGTTGCTAAATTATTAAGGTTGTGAATGTTATCTATCTCTGTTTTTGTTTGTATCTGTAGCATATGTTAAACGGTTTTATATTGTCTTTTGTGTTACATTACGTGGTATAGAAATGCTTATATCCAAATTTTGGGTGTAAATTCTTTCTATATACATTTGTATATTCAAATTTTTTGTTTTTCTCCATTTCGTCTACATATTTTATATCCATGAAATGTTACATTGATTGTTTATTCATTTATTTGGTAGATGTTATAAAGAAGTGGATTTGATAGTTCACATTCTCCACTATATGTACTGTACTTATACAAATTTGGCATACTTTAGTTTTCCATTCAACTGGATTACACACCTTTAACCCATGTCCACTGTTGCATTGACAATGATAAATTTGTCTTCTCCATTACGTATGGTTTTTTTTTTCTTTTTCTCGTAGTCTTAGTCACCATATAGTACCTTCTTCCACCTGTTAGTGTTTTGTTTTCGATTTATATTGTATCGATTGTGAAATACTTTATTCCCTTTTGACAGACCCGAATACTGCATCTGAACCTCCACCCTCACCGTCTACCAATGCGACTCCATCTGTATCTTCAAGTTATAATGTCTCTGGAGGTGTCTCTGATGATAGAGATGAAGAGTATACCAGTGTTGATCCATCTCTGTCATCTTCGGAAGGTTACTTGTAACATTCAACTCCGTCTACAATTTTTTCTAATTTAGATGGCTTAACTACAATATATAGATTTTTTTCCAATTTACAGATGGTGTTGATGCAGACAGATCTGATGAACAAAGACTCCCAAAACGTTTGTTCTCTACTGATAGGTATCCAACCGAAGGGAGGGTTAACTGTTATTCCAAGCCCCAATATCTTGTTGATATATTATCAATCTTGGATGGTACGGATGAGCTAAAAACTCTGAAACAATCTCCGTTTACCTCACTGTTTGACCTCCCAGTCCGTCGGTGCTCACTTTTTGGGAAACTTATTCACAACTTCCTCTCTAGACAGCTTGTCACAAAAAATCCGTATGAACTCTGGTTCACTTTTGGTGGATATCCCTTCAGATTCTCATTGGAAGAGTTCCACAAAATCACGGGTCTGCCATGTGGTCCTTATCTAGATAATGACAATATTTCTGCTGCGCAAATTGCCCCTGACTCGCCTTCTCATTTTTGGTATACCCTTGTTGGACCTGACAAAGAAATGAGTATTGAGGATATAGTCACAAAACTGAAGAACGAACCAAACATGCCCGAGTGGAGGAAATTACGTCTTTCACTTATTGTCATTGTTGAAGGCGTTTTAAGTTGTGGTACACAGCCGATCAGACCTTCATTCCCTGTTGTTGAGATGGTTAGGAACCTTGACTTATTCTTTGCATACCCATGGGGTCGTTATTCGTTTGAGAGGACAATCCGCATGGTAAAAGTTGGGAATGTAATTAGGCGTCAGTCTCTTATATTGAAGAAACTGAAACAACCCTCTTTGGTTCTCCATGGATTTCCTATGGCTCTTCAGTTGATGCTCTTCAAATCTGTTCCGCTGCTCCTACGTTATCTTCCATACAAGGATGATTTACAGACTTTTTATGATCGCAGATTGGCCGTGTTAGCTTCACTTAAAACATATCACACAGATAATATCTTACATGTGGAGAATGACAAGCAGGTTAGTATTATAATATATTTAGCTCCATTTTCAAGTTTTCATTACACTAGCAACTGAAAAAAAGTTGTTCTCATTATTTGTAGTTATCAGTTTCCCACACTGTCTCATTTCTGCCTACTGAGGTTGATGATGTACTTGGTGGGGTAACCGCCGGTGATCCGCATGTTGCTCATATGCTGAGGTTACTTCAGGAAGGTTATAAATTTTGTAAGGCTGATTGGCTAGGTGGGGATGATTGTCTAGATAAGTTGTGCATATGCAACAAGAAAAAACACCGTCGATGTAAGTGTGGGAGTTCAGGTGCTGGTGAGCATTATTCTGCCAAAGCCGGTGGGACATCAAATTTTACGTGTTCAAACAATGAAGAAATACCAAAACTGAGGCTAGAAGTTGACCTCCAAAAGAACACTGCTTCCATGATTACGAATATGAGACTTGAGCTGCTATCGGAAATGAAGATTTTACTTTCATCACATGACTTTGTCAGATGTGGAGTTAATGGTACACCGGGTCATGTTGGTACAGAAAATTGTGGTACAGATGTTCCCCCTGATGCAGGACATAGTGGACAGAAGATGTACCATTAAATGGACACAAGTTTATCGATTTATGTTGTTTTATGTCCACTGGTTATTAAAACTACTCACATTACCCATTTATTTCACCACTACACATCGCCTGGGTCATAATGTTTGGCTTCCATGGTCCACTATCTAGAATTTACTTTCTTCTTTTGGTAGTAACGTTTATCGACCACGAATTGTGAATATTGTGAAACCTTTAACCAATCCGCAACGCCATCGTCATAATGTTTGGGTTCCATGGTCCATTATCTAGGGTTTTAGTTTCTTCTCTTGTGGTAGTACCGTTTATCGGCCAGAAATTGTGAATATTCTGAAACCTTTACCAATCCACAATGAATGATTAATAATGTTTGGGTTCCATAGTTCATTATCTATATAGGGTTTAGTTTCTTCTTCTCGTAGTACCGTGACAATTGTGAAACCCTTTAACCAATCTTCAACGCCAGCATCATAATGTTTGGGTTCCATGGTCCATTCTCTAGGGTTTTAGTTTCTTCTCTGGTAGTACCGTTTATCGACCAGAAATTGTGAATATTCTGAAACCTTTACCAATCTACAACGAATGGTTCATAATGTTTGGGTTCCATAGTCCATTATCTATATAGGGTTTAGATTCCTCTTGTTCTCCAAATGTTTATCAACACCAAATTTGTTGGTGAAACAGTATGTGTCATGTGGACACATTATTGTATATATGGATATAAGTTATTATTATGGATATCGGTGGAAACTTAAAAAAATATCATTCATTAGGAGAGGACGATAGCAGTTCCGAAAATTAAACAAAATATAATTTCATTACAGCCAGAAGAGGCAGATAATTTGAATATTATACAATCAAACGTTGCATTACATGGACGACAATCGTTATTTATAAAACATGTCGCAGACTAAGTTCTTAAGATGACCATCTCCTTCTCCAACACTGCAGCCGTATTTACATCTGAAAATATGCCACATACCACCAACTTCTTCATCTCCACCTCCATTACCGATTAGCGTCATATCGCCATGTATGTACACCAAAAAACATGCATTCAACTAACTTTGCACCTTACCAAAGAGGAAACCAAAAAAATACAATCGTCATCAGTTTATTTGGAATCTTATTCCTTAAGATATTCAAAATATAACTATATTACACTAACCTTGATTACGGGATAGGGTTCTTGCAAATTGCCCTATTATGCCCAGTACCAAAACACCTACCACACCTGCTTGGTCCATTTCTCGCCCTCTTACGTCCCTAAAATATTTCAAACAATATATTAATCAGCATAAGAAAATATCATTTCATTCGACTCAATAAACAGTACGATATATCATAAGTCAAAACGAGATGAAACTTACAGAATTCTCGCCAACAGATGGAATTCTCTTCTTCCTTGGGCGTCCAGGACCTGCAAATGTTTGTGGCGGGAGTGGGCCAGAATTCATCACCTCCTCAGGTACGTCTTCATCAACAGAATTAGGCACTGGCATCACAACAGCAGTATACGCGTTCCTCCACGTCTCACTGTGGTACCCAGCTTCAACAAGATCAGGTATTGGAACACCAGCAACCCTTCCGGCTGCCAAAGCGTGGCAACAAGGAATGCCAAGTGAATCAAAGACTTTGTAGGAACATGTTTTCCGCTGTAGGTCAACAGTTACAGAATTTTCTTCTCCGTTGCTTACTTGATATATTGCTTCGCTTGCAGGGGCAACACTTAATCCACCTGATTCTGAAAGATTTTTCATCAGCATGGACTCCACCTCAGGTGTTACAGGTCCCATATTCTTGTTTGCTTTAACCCTTCTACAATAGAACCAGCGCATTAACATCATCCTTATAGTTTCCACCATCGAAACAATTGGAAATTCTAAAGCCTTGGCAATCGCAGCATTAAGACACTCTGCCACATTGCTGCTCATAATGTTGTACCTTTTCCCTTGAAAGTACACTCGGCTCCAGTGAGAGATTCCTATCCCTCTTAGGTAGTTTGCACAATTAGAACTCCGGCGTTCAATCTCGTCAAACTTATTCCTAAATTCGCCAACTGTGTATGCAGCAGCTGCCTTTGCCACCACAAATGCTAGGCCGTTCTGCCTATTATATCTGCTTAAGACATTTCGGTAGAGGTGGACAGCGCATGCACCATGTTTTGAATATGTTGTTAATATATGGATGACCATTAGTAGATTCTAGAAGATTCTATGTTTTTTTTTTTTTGAAAATTGTTTTGCATTAAATTAAATGTGGCAAAAGTGCTTACTATTACAATAAGCCAACTTTAGTAGTTGGGCTTTTGACCCAATAAACTAAAATAAAAGGAGATGTGTAACAAAACTCATTTAAAATAAAAACCAAATTCGAGCCCATTAAAGATAATGGCCCAGTGACGCCCAAAGTTTGTCTTCAACCAATAATTGATGCGTTAGTCCCAAACGAACCAGAAACCCTAGATCTCGTGGGATGTCAACGAAGAGAAAACCAGAACTGTAAACACTCACTTGCTGCTCTGTTATTCTGTGTCCGAAAAGAGGATATGCGATTCCGAATTGTTCGATCAATTCGGCGGATAAGAGTGTCATTGCCATTGAAGATGTTACGGTGAAGTCTCGAATTTCTTTCTCCCCATACTTCATAAATTGTTGCCTGCCAAGCTAACAGAGATAGATATCTTCTGTGATTATTACCTGAGAGCGAGAGTAGAGATTCCATCACATCGAGCCAGTTGAGGGAATAGCTTATGACTTCCAGCTTAGAGGAGAAATATGACCAAATGAAAGAGGTATAGCTGCAGTTAAAGAAGAGGTGATCCCGAGACTCAGAGGCCTGGTTACAGAGAAGACAAAGGTGATCAGTTTGAAGACCCCAAGATAGTAGCCGGTCCCTTGTGGGGCATCGATCCAATACAACCATCCAGGTTAGTGTTTTGTGTTTTGGTATTCCACGTTTGAACCAAACAATTGAAGACCATCTTACTAATGGACATGGTTCTCTGATTTTCTCATAGATGATGGAAGAACAGAACGTGTTCCTAAGGGTACCATCAATTCTCCATTCTAGAATGTCATCTGAATCGGTTAGGGAAATTGTAGTGAAATGACATAGAAGTTGCTCCATTTCCCAGCATCTAGCTGATGGAAGAGCCCATGATCCTCTGCGCCAAAGTGAAGAAATTGAGGAAGAAACAGGAATACCAGTCTGTTGGGGTCCATGAGCACCAATGAAGCTTAACAGAGGTCCAAATGGTCTATGTTATCATATCTTTAATCAAAACCCTAATCTTGTATCCCTATATATATATGTTGTATCTCCTATTATAGATCAATAAGAGAGATAATATTTTCCTTAAAACTTTTGTTCACAACACGTTATCAGCCCGAGCCCTAACCGAGCTAAAACCCTAGCCGCCTGAGCCAAAAGAATTTTCTTTCGAAATTCCTAAAAATCGAGATAAGTTCTCATGACCAGATCGATACATGATTTCAGTTGTATAGTGGTGTTTACTTTATTCGTTTTATATTTGTGGGTTAAGTATACATAACATATCGATATGTTCTATATTCTGTGACTACCGTTCTCGTATTTGATATATTTTATAATTAACACTCATGCTATAAAATTGTCGATCTGAGTATTTATAGGATTGTCAGATTCACGTTAATTCGCATCGGCATCATCTTTAATTGATTTATGAAACATTTTTTTTTTGTTCATGACACATATTTAATTTTATTATTTGTGATAGGAAATTGCTAGCCATGGTTTATGAGATATATTTTCACCAAAATTGTTAGCCGACGCGTTTTCATTTGGTGATGCCGTCTCCGTTGCCGTAAACATACATCGAGCTAAGTACTATTAATGATCTAATCAATTTGTTATTGGCTACATGATGTTGTTCGTAATATAATATACTCATGATGGTTACGTGAATTAACTTCGTGAACTCATGGTGAGATACTTAATGGCTTGTTTATTACTTTATTGTTTGATTACTAGAAAGCATCCAAGTCTATGTGTAATTCTCAGGGCCGGCCCGTGGCATAAGCCACATAAGCCAAGGCTTAGGACCCCAAATTGTTATGACCCACATAAAAACTTTTGATCTTCTCCGATAGTTACAGTAGTTAGGGTTTTATAAAAAAAACAACTCTTTATTCTGCAAATTACTCCACGAGAAATTGTTAGTTTGAAAAGCAGCAGAGGAGGTAACGACGTAACGTTAATATAACAGGTATGTGATTGTGAAGGATCTGTTAATTAAAGTTATGTCTTCGTGAATATAATATTGTTCTTGATTCTTGGAGAATTGTTTTGACTGAATTAATATATTCCATAAATCCAGTAGCCATGTCTGCAACCGATTAAGCTTTCATGAATGATTTAATTGCAATTTTGGTAAAATTTGATAAATAAATAAATTAGTGAAAATGTATTCTAATTTATTTATTTGTGAAAAAATGTCGCCTTTAGGGATAAAAAGGAACTATGTGGGTATGATAAAAGGAAATTGATAAAAGAGACTAGAAGAGTTGTTACAAAAAAAAAAATCTTGATAAAATTAGAGGTCAATCTTAGCAAAAAAAAAAAAATTAGAGGTCAATTCTCTTTTCAACTACATGAAAAAAAACTTGAAATCCTAAATTTTTTTAAGTTTTTGTTAGTAAAAGGGGATTTTTTTTTTTTTTATCTTGCATAGGGCCTTGGTAAAAGTTGGACCGGCTCTGGTAATTCTTCGGTCAATATAGTCATGCTTTATTAATTAAAACTAGGTTTTGAACCCGCGCTAAGCGCGGGATATTTTTAACTAATATTTTTTATAATTAAGAATATGTTTTTAAAAAAAAAATTGAAAACTAAAGAAGAAAAGAAATTGGTAGTTTCAACACATAAAATTAATCGAATAGGAGGAAAAATTATTAGTCGGTTGTTGATAAAAACCACAAAAACTAATTTAAAACACAACAAATAACCAAAAAAAAAGACATCGATAGTACCTTAGNAACTAAAGAAGAAAAGAAATTGGTAGTTTCAACACATAAAATTAATCGAATATGAGGAGAAATTATTAGTCGGTTGTTGATAAAAACCACAAAAACTAATTTAAAACACAACAAATAACCCAAAAAATAGACATCGATAGTACCTTATTCATAGTTTGAAAGCGTCAATACTAACCATCAAACGTTCACAATATAAACTCGACTCTTTACTAATTATTGATGGACCTGTTAATCATTAGTAAAAGTTAATATCAAGATTCAATGAAAACTTATACACTAAAAAATCAAACTAAACTTTTTAATATTTTTAATAGAATATCGATGTAAAAAATAGAACAATAAAAAAACTCATAGATTCATAACGGAAAAAACGAAAAAAAAAATATTATATTTACAATATATATTAAGACATGTTGATCAACTGAAACAATCCAAAATTTTAGATTGATTCACGTCTTTGTTTTCACAAATCCAACCTGTAAATTTATATAAAACTAAACACCATTAATATTTCAATAAAACTTTCATGCCATAATTAAATGTAATATCAAAGCAAAAAAAAAAATATAGGGCTTAGTTATGATGTGAAAGTGAAGATCAAGCAATGTATTTATATAAAATTAAGAGGCGGTGTAAAATTAGAGTTTCCTTTTGTTTCACGATATTATTTTAATGTCGGGTTAAAGTTAACCCAAGGTTAGAGATACTTAACAGAGTTTAATCGATAATTAACACCATTAACATCACCGTTAATCGCTGTTAATGAAGTGTTGTCAAATGAACACACCTTCATACTTAGAGATTTAAAATAAACAAAGAAAATAATTGGGGTATTAATCTGGGCACAAAAATAGTTTGGGATTTAAAAAGCTTCCTAGAATTTTGTTGGGGAATTTTTATGGAATTTTCCCTATATATATATATTATAATTAAAAAATTGACATATCTTTTATATCAAAATTATTTTCTACATTTAAAATCTATACTAAATAAAACTAATATTTAAAACTAACTTTTCTTATTTGTCTACTACGTAATATTTTAGAAAGTTTCTATTTACCTTCTTTCCATATTATTTTCCATATTATTTTAGGAAGGTTACATTTCTCTATTATTTTCTCTATTAAAATATTATGGATATTTATCTTATTTCCATATTATTTTATTCAACTAACTTTTTAAATTTGTCTAGTACGTAATATTTTAGGAAACTTACATTTCTCTTTTACAAAATATTTTAGAAAACTTACATTTTTCTTAAGCTTACATTATACGTAACATTTTTGAAAATTACAATTATCTTATTTTACATTTCTCTACTACGTAATATTTTAGAAAATTTACATTTTTCTTAAGCTTACATTATACGTAATATTTTTGGAAATTACATTTTTCTTATTTTACATTACTCTACTACGTAATATTTTAGAAAATTTAGATTTTTTTTTATTTCCTACATTTCTCTACTACGTAATATTTTAGAAAATTTACATTTTTCTTAAGCTTACATTATACGTAATATTTTAAGAAATTTTTATTTATCTTATTTCCATATTACTTTTTTCAACTAACTTTTTAAATTGGTCTACTACGTAATATTTTAGGAAGCTTACATTTCTTTATTACATAATATTTTAGAAAATTTACATTTTTCTTAAGCTTACATTATACGTAATATTTTTGAAAATTACATTTATCTTATTTTACATTTCTATACTACGTAATATTTTATAAAATTTACATTTTCCTTAAGCTTACATTATAAGTAATATTTTTGGAAATTACATTTATCTTATTTTACATTTATCTACTACGTAATATTTTAGAAAATTTACATATTTTTTTTATTTCCTACATTTCTCTACTAAGTAATATTTTAGAAAATTTACATTTTTCTTAAGCTTACATTATACGTAATATTTTTGGTTCTCAACCCAATCTGCCAACACACAAAAACGATCCATAGATTACTTACACCGTAAAAATAACACCAACACATCCATTCCACATAAAAACTACCCAACTCATACAATACAGACCATTTTTTATCAATTTTTCAATATTAACTAATTCTGAAGACTCAACTAACTTGCAAAGCACAATCTTATTGTGCAGAATCAAAAGGAATCCGGAAACCAAAATCAAAACAAATCATAGCCTAGGTTGAGTTGTATAGGTCCCCAAAGCAACTCAAACCTTTTAGGCTTTAGCTCATGAAGCCTTTGCCTATATATTATATTAAACCTAATCACCAGTAAGTTGCTGATAACATCCTTGAAGTTTATGAGATGGCAACTTCATCGTTAAACTATATAAAGGATAAGATTCATAACATATCTCACACCGGAAAATGAGAGCCTATCTACCCAACAACAGAGACTATCTTTATCTATTCATCATACAATACAAGTGTTAGTAAAATCTGAGGACTCAACTAACTTGCAAAGCACAATCAGATCAAAGAAGAAGATATTGTGCAGAACGAAAAGTGTAAATGTTGCATATGTCCTACAACACGTTTAATAATTAACATTGAGTGAAAACAAAATTATTGTGTAGTATAATACGGGTTAAATACTTAAATCTAATATTAATAAAAAAATAAACAACTTTAATATCAAACTTATAAATTATATATGAATTTTATGTGATTATAAATTCAAAACAACCGATTTAGGGTTTTGGGATTCGGATATGAGCCGAAGGTGTCGATCGACACACCAGAGGTGGTGTCGATCGACACGGACCCGCGATCTCGGCAGAAGATCGGGTTTTCTGGTTTCTCTGTTTTTTTTTTTTGGTTTTTTCCTTGTGGGTTTTCACTTTTCACTTCCACTGTCTCTGGTAGATCTTTCTCAGAGAGAATAGTTTACCGCCTTACTGTACATTTTCAAGTTTAAAATTTGTTTTAAGTTCCAGGAAGCCCTTCCATAAAAACAGTGTTGTTCTTTCCGTTGACAGCGATGGTAGTTCCGTTGAATGAGTACGCTTTCTCAAATCTCGGTGCAGCATTTCTCATTTCAACCGCGGTAAACCAATCCACGAAGTCAGTTTCCCCCCAATTGAAGATTGTGACCCGAGCAGTCCATCCGCCTCGATAGTCCGTGGCTAGATGCCAATTTATGCTGACTCCACAGTTATCTCCGCAAGGCAACGGGTTCTCCCATCTTGACTCACTACATCTTGGACAGCTCACCAACTTCTCATATTGATTGCGATAAAGGATACAATCATTTTTGCAGGCGTGAATCACACCATAACCAAACTTGCCAAATCTGATATCAGCTTGTTAAACACATCAAAATTCTTGTCTAGATTCTTGTCTTCCTCCATTTTGAAACTGTAGAGCCTCTGCTTGAGATAGAAACGGTTTGGCATAGATTTGTCTTGATACTGAGCTTCTAGAGCTTCCCACAAACTCTTCCCTGTCGGTAGCAATATCTTCTAGGTAAACTGCGAAAGCCGGCCAGTCCGTTGGGGAAGAGTTTTCCTGATTCTCTTTATCTCTCATTCCTCACAGCGAGAATGTTCAAGCGGACAAATTGGCACGAAATGTTCGGGTCATGCCGCAATGTGTTACTCTTGTAAACCACATTTCGTCAAATTGGTTTTTCTAAGCTAATCTATATATGCAGTTGACAAAAAAAAAAAAAAAACACCTATTTTTCCTGTTGCGTGATTTGTTTAATTTGAAGTTGCACTAAACTTTTTTTCTATATATATATTTTATACGAATAATTTTACCACTTTTTAGTTTATATAATCTCATTGATATGCTTCATTACTTATGTCCATAAGCATGCACATCCAACATTGTAATGTATTAGCAAAAGTATAATTTTTTGAGTTATATATATATATATATATATATTGGCGAATATATTCATGTAGGTTTGTTGCTTAAGTAAATAAACCAAGGCGACTTCTCATTTTATATAAATATTTATTTTTATATAATATGAGATTCATACCAAGCAGAATAATTATTTGTCTTTAACCTTTTGCGTTATTCATCTAATTATATATGATGTTAATTAAGACTATTTTCTTTTTTTTTAGAGAAATCTTGAAAATTGTAATTTGTTCATAACATTTTGTAAGGAAACTAAAAATCTAAATTTTTGAATTCAAGAATTTGCATGGTCTTGATTTTTATGGATTTACTGTTTGAACTAGCATATAAAAAGACTTGGATTACTAGTAATTTGTTAAGTTCTCGA
Source organism: Erysimum pusillum (assembly GCA_900406355.1). NCBI lineage: Eukaryota > Viridiplantae > Streptophyta > Magnoliopsida > Brassicales > Brassicaceae > Erysimum > Erysimum pusillum. The sequence continues at coordinate 557 of OVBW01000337.1, read as the reverse complement.
CATTTTGCTTTGTTTTGTTGACTTACCGATCAAAGATATCCGACAACATATCAGAAACTAAAATTTCATGTCACCAAAAAGACTATTCAATCACAATTAAATAGTGCTAACGAGCATGTATTCGTATATACTGAAAAATGTATACAAAAAATCCAAATCTGAAAAATGTATGGATTTTTATGATGAGAGAGTATAATTAAAAGATTAGATTTCTAATCTCAAATAATAAGAATTTATATATTTTTTGGAATGATGATGCAAACGACCAAAAAGATTTAATTAATCATTTTAAAGACATAAATTCTAAAATAATGGTCAATGAACTCTAGTGATTATCATATGCTTTATTTAGCTAATATGGCCATTGGACCCGCAAATGAAGTGCGTGGGACAAAGTCGGTAAACTACAAAATTGTAGATTCGTGTTAAAGGTACGCCAATTTGGACCAACCTCTAAAGATGATTTTACGTAAGAGCTAGAAAATGAAGAAAGAGTAAATATAGAAGCAAATGACAAATGTGGAGAGACATCTGTGGTAATGTTAGGGTGCCTTAGA